>JARJEB010031027.1:0-13151 GCA_030264535.1 Liometoxenus newtonarum
ATGATATCCGGATGATGTCCGGATAAAATAGCGGCCGAATAAAATAGCGGCCACACCAAACAACATATCTCGATGAAATTTGGTATCTGGGCAGCTGTCCCTCTAACCTGAACCTGGTGTAAAGAAGAGCACTTTACTTGCATGTCAAAGCAAAAATTTACGTATAAGTAACAAAATATAGTGGAAATGATACAGAAATGTAATGCTATCAAAACGTAATCAATAGCATTTCCAATCAAAATTACTTATGATCTCGTCGTGAATATTGACAAGACGTCTATTACTGCTTTAAAGTCTTGAAGAAATCGGAATCGGAACCATTCATAATAAATCGGTGCGTAAAATTCGTACCGCATAACTTTCCGACCTTAGTAGTAGTGGATACGGTCGGAAAGTTGTGAGGTGCGAATTTAACGCACCGATTTTTATGAATGTTTTCGATTTCTTCAGGACTTTGAAGTATAGTAATAGACGTCTTGTCAATATTACACTTATGTATATGCCTATATATGAACAAATTGATGATATTGAAATTTAAAAATATTCTTAAACGATTGAAGAACTTTTATATTAAATTTTTTATTCATGCTTTACTCATTTTTATGTTCTTATTGAATCATTGATGTCACATGAAAGGTCAAAAAATATTTTCAAATTATAAATATCGATTAAAATGTTCATAAAAATACTTCAAACTGGAGCGTGGTGCTTACAATATGAACTGAAAGATTCGAGATTCGATTCAACCTGCACGTGCATAACGTGCTAGACGTGTAGAAAATGAATATGAGTTTTATTAAAATGTAGAGAACGTGAAAATTGATATAATGAAGTACCTAGGAAAGGAAAATAGACCAGATGAACACAGAACGCAGTATTATGAAAATAGAAAATCACACAATCAGCCACAGATGTGTCCTTTAATTCATGGCATTCGAACCACTTTTTACCCTCGTTTCTTGCTCTCTGCTGGCAATGGAAACTTACTATTAGAAACGTGCGTAATATCTACTGCTATATAAGGGCGTTTTGGTGGCTTAGTCGGCCTTGTGTGTTTAAGTTGCGGTCTTTCTGTTTCCTTTTTTGACGTTTTTACGTTCTTGCAAGGAAAGTAGTTGGTTTATATGGATGGGTGCGAATTAAGTTTCTTTATTTGATCTTAAATTAAATCCTCGAAACCTTGAAAGGTCATTTGTTAAAAGGGTATTTTTCCCTAGTTTTCTAGAATTCTACAATTCAAAGAGCTTCTTATTTTTATAAACACTTAATTTGCAAATAGAATATAAAATGTAAATTATATTTTCAGGCGACTTTTCTTAGCAAGTTTTCTGATTTTCCAATTGATCTCAATGGACACGTTCTTATGTTTTTTATGTGTTCCTTTTTTTTTGTTAAGAGTCTTCTTAACCCGTGTCAATCTGTCAATCACTTTTCGTTTTCACAATTCGCTATGCGAAATTCGGATTTGAGAATGCGATTGGGCTTGGGATTGAATTGCACTCGGTAGCGTTTTCTACCTTGCCATAGCTTTTTCTTTTCACTTTCTCTTGAACGTTCTTCACCACATTTGCCACCCTTCAACCCAACAGTGAAATCTCATGAAATTTTAATGTCGCATCTTATACAGACAGACACGAAGGTGCGACGCTATTTCCTCAAAAGCCGAGAAAACCATGAGAAAAACCACCAACGAAACCGTGAAATAAGTACCCGCCGGGTATACATGCACGCAAACAGACTAAGAATAATAAAATATATACGAAAAAGCAAACAAAAAGTAAATGATAAATATTGAAAAAAAAAAAACGTAAACGCTTAAACAGTCATCATCTCTGAGACTTTAACGCGATCCGTCAAATATAAACTAAACGGAAACAAATTGAGATATTTCAATTTCAATTTCTATTTCTATTTCGTGAATATATTTCAAGAATGAAATTTTTCTTGGTTATTTATCTCGAAATGCGCTGTAAATAAACTAACAAAAATCATCGGCAATATTTTATCCCTTCGGGTATGTTATTTCTTAATAATCGATGGAATAAAGGACGATAGAATAGAGGGCGATCGAATAAAAGACTGAGGACGACCCAAGAAGACGCCGACGTTCTGAGGCCAAATATCAAATCGACCAACATACAACGACCAAACTTACGACCATCGCCTTCGTCATGGATAACGGAAGAAACGTCTAGCATAGAGGCAAGAGTGCATGGAGTCCGTGAATGTGCGAGCTCAGGATTTATAAATTTAATATGAGAAATGTCTCTACATTGCCGAGATAGGTAGATATAGAGATACCTAGCTACCTACCTACTTATATATACAGGTATTCAACCACGAGAAATAAGGAGCACCGATGGAATAAGAATATAGCGAACTAAAGAGTGAGACCGTGAAACCGTGCGAAAACCATGCATGAGATGGTGAAACGGTGAGTTTTCCGGTCTTAGAATGGCTAGACGTCACTGTTACCCGCAACCAAACGGAAGGGATGCGCACACCTTGTCAAAATGTACGAATTTTGGAGAGCAAATTATTTACGAGCGACGAAACCCAGCAACTTTACGAAGTCTCAACGAACGTTGGAGGTGAAATGGGTACCTACACCGAAAGAAAGAAGTCAAGTAAGACGTGTTGGAAAACACTTTTCAGACAGTCGAGTAATTGATGTAGCAAATTATTAAACTCAAAATTAGTTAAAGATAAACTTCTCTTGTAAGTATTCTGTAATTGCAATTAAACTGATTAAATATCCTAAGGCTAGCGAAATGTATATATTCTCATGGAAGGCCTAAAATGTTGATACTCCTGAGTTGCACATAATTTATTGGGAAAGAAATGGTGAAGAATTGGTCAATGGTAAAGAAATATTTTTCTTTCTTATTTTACGATCTAAATGTGGGAAAGTGCAAGCAGTTTATCTAACTTTCGTGGACCATTTTATTTAGTACATTCTTAAACTGTACTTTCCTACAATATAAACGCGTCTAACCCTTTATACTATGTGATATATGTGCGATTCTTGGCGATTCTTGCCAGTTGATAAAGTTAAAAGCGCAATAAAAGGTGTTACACGAAATACTTTAAACGATCTTCTAATAGTCCTAACTTTATGACTAGATTTGCACGTTTCCTTTATGTATATCTATATACTTACTTACAATGCACCTAGTTGTCTACAAATTTACGATTTTATAAAAATCATGTTGGAAATTCAAAACGCTTTAGGTTTAGGACAATATATAAATAGTTCCATGCTAAAGTCAATATATAGCTACAGTTATAAGCAAATCAATATTTTGACAGCTAATAGAAATTACTCTCTTTTTTACCGGCCGATGTTGTTTATATTTTACTCCACGTTCAAGATGGAGTGACAGCTGCTCAGACACGAAATTTCATCACAATAAGTTGCTTGGTTTGGCCGAAATTTTGTTCACAGGCACACATAAACAGACATCATGCCAAAATCAATATTTTGACAGCTAATAACTCTCTTCTTTACCGGCCGATGTTGTTTATTTTTACTCCAGGTTCAAATTGGAGGCACAGCAGGGTGTGCCCGCAATTTTGTTCACAGACACAAAGCCACACACGCACGCACATCACGACCATATTTTCGGCATTAGGGAAGCGAGATTCGTGGAGATCCCTCGAAAACCCGAGTTAGATATTTTGCCTGTCATACCTATCTTTCCTTCGAAAAGTCGGAAACAGTTTAATTTGTTTAAATATGCGACCACATGTTTTTTGTATCACATTAAGCTGCATTTCTCAAAGATTTTTAATACGTGTAAAAGATTTCTACTTTCCGACCATACTGAAGGTACCTATATATGGTATATTTTCGAAGTCGGGTTGTCGACAGATTTCGAATCCGAAAACGTGGCTTTTAGAGTGATTTCAGTGTGTGTGCCTGTCTGTCTGTCCGTGTGTGAACAAAATTCGGGCAAACCAAGCAACGTATTAAGATGAAATTTGGTAAGTTGGTAGATCCGACTTATGAGCACTTTGGCGAATAAATGAACGAAATGAGTCGGTAAAGAAGGGCAATGGGGCACATAACTTAAATGTGAAAATATAAATTTGGGAATCATGGGCAAACAAAAAATGTATTCTTTCAATACCTATAACATTTTTTCCTAGAATGAACAGTTTTAAAGATATTAATTCCTAAACTGTCAAATTTGTGTGTGATTTTGTGAACAAAATTCCAGACGAACCATGCAATGCATCGTGATGAAAGTAAATTAAATCGGTCGGTAAAGAAGAAACCTGTCAAAATATTAATTTGCAGGTAACTGTAAAGCAAATTTCGTGTAGAGCCTCCAATTCTCTACACTTCAACACCTGTAACATTTTTTCGTGGGATGAATAGTTTGTGAGATATTAATTCGTAAACTTTCATACTAGTAACAATTAGAAAACAATTAGAATAGCATAATATACACATAAGGTTACCATGGCGATCCTAACATAGTATATCAATGAACTATGTACGAACTAGAAAGGCCCTCCCCATGTGCGAGGTGCGCTAAATTTGTGAACAGAGTGAGAGAGTACGATGATTGCTGGGTAATCGTTTCTCTTCGCACGCCGAATGATGGCGAAGCAAATGGCGTGGCGATTCTTTGTTGCTCTTAATTGACGTATGACATGTTCTTATTGATATAAACATCTCTGTTGGAAGTAATCTTTTCTCTTCGCGGTTTAGCACGCGGGTCGAATGAAAGCGAGAGGAAAATTTAGTTAGTAAAGCTCGTGTTCTCTTATACGTCGAATGAATGAACGATAACGGGTTGTCTAAAAACGAATTTGCCTCACTTTCACTCCATTGCGGCTCCATTCCAGTTACACGATAATCCATGTGGAAAATATAATTCTTTTTCTACACTTATTTAGTTATATGGTCATTATTAGCATTTTTGAGTGATTAATGGTACCTATAACTCACTACCGTGAGTAATGGATTTTTATTACTGACAACCGTGAGTAATGGATTTTTAGAAATTACTGCAATTAAATAACATTGATTGCGTATTAAAGTTCAACAAGATTTAACGAATGTGAAGTGACCGATCGTACTTATCTATATGATCTAAGATCTCGAAGGAACCCGAGGGAACCCGAGAAATTCTGTCAATTTCATAACATTGATCGCGTATTTTCGAAGATCACAAGATTTAACAAACTTGAAGTGACCGATCTAACTTATCTATATGATCTAAGATCTCGAAAGAACCCGAAGAATTCCGACAATGACTGTATGTGATCGCCCGCCATATTGTATCACTTGTCAGTTACGTTGCTTCATAGAGAAATCACAATTTTTATATTTTGTGTTAAAAATAGTGCAAGGTGTAGAAAAATCATAGCATTATATTCGCGATTATGGCCATTACTCACTCAGATAAATTTGCGCCACTCGCCTAGCGGCTCGTGGGCTAAAAAATCATCTTCGTGAGTAATGGCTGTCATAATCGCTCATATAATAATATACCATTATTTTCAAATTATTATTTATTTAATTTACGTATAAAGTAAGTCGGTGCGTTAAATTCGGACCGCACAACTTTCTTACCATATACAGAATGATTTCGTAGAAATCGTGATTGTAAAAGTAAATAATCGGGAAGTGCATATGAGATTGATTACGTTTGCATATCACTAAATGTGTCTGGGCAATTTCCACTTTCCGATCAAATTTACTTTTGCAATGGACGACTTCCACGAAATCATACTGCGTATATGGTCGGAAAGTTGTGCGTGTGTGCACATATATTTGGCGAACTGTCAAAGCGAGAATACCTAGGACATGATATAAGGTCCGTGTAGTCTTAAAACCGCCGATGTGTTTCCGACGCTTGTATCTATTTCGTGACTATTACGTATCTATTTCGTATCTATATCCGAAACAAGCTTGTTGAGTCTCCGTCTGAGAATCTCTGGGTCACGTGTCTATTTTTGGACTTCGGGAACGTCAAGTTAGAAGAAATCATGGAAGCATCCTAAATTCCTTCTCCCGGTAACTGCTGATAACTCCAAACAAAGCAATCAATTATTTTTTAAGTGAAAAACATGAAGAATAAAATTTTTAAACCATTTATATTGTTTCAAATGAAACTTGACACTTTTACAGACAGAGAAAATATATTGCATTAACATAATAAATATTAGATTTAAGAACGGAATAATGTCGATGTTTTAATTTAATGGCATAAACGCCCGCTCGGGAAATAATGAACATGAATTAGCTTCCCCCCATTAGTGCGGTAGTCCGAATTATATTTTAAAATCAGAATTGAATCCCACGAAAGTAATGTATTATTATATTCTGACCATATAAGATATAACCAAATCTGAGGAGTCTAGGAGGAGATAAGACCAAAAGTGAATTTAAGAAAAATTAACATGCTCACACAATTTCGGACCATGTACTAGTTAGATTCTGGGAACTTCCTTCAAAGTGGAACTAATTTTGATACAAACGTGGAAAGGATGTGCCATTGATTATATTATATATTTTGTAACCACTTAATTTCTGAACAATTTCCACTTTCCGAAGAATGTTATGGAGTGTGGAACAAAATCGGACACTTGTAGCTGAAAACATTACTTTCCCTACAGTTAAAAGGCCTACGTTCCGGCATTTGATTCGTTGTATGCCGATAGATGTAGTCACGTGTTATTTCTCCATATTTAATTTGTCCTGGTGATAGTATATGGGGCCTGCTTTGCAGTTTGGTCGACGGCGTCTTCTCCGCACTGATGAGCTCCAAGTAGAGCGAAACACAGTGTCTGCGGATGACGCCGTTGACCAAGCTCCTCAGCAAGATTTGTCGTTGTTCTTTCATTAGAACACGCTTTGTGAGTATAAGCATCATCGAGGTAATTGTCTGGTTTCAGTCATATATAGGTTAACATTTTTGCAGACTTTTGCATTTCATTTAATTCTCATTGCACTCCTTTTTAAACATTTCTTAAAGTGCATTTTTTTCAAATTAGGACGTTTGTCAACACTGCTAATTTCATACAAAAATAAAAATATGACATTTTTGAAATGTTCAATTTTTGACATAACGATTTCTTTGCGTTTTGCTTAGTTACATATGGTTACATGATACCTGATTCTTTGACTTGCTCCTGATAGACTCTGAAGTCATGTACGGCATTTTTTACTCAAAAGTCAAAGTGGAAACAAACTACATTTTAAAAACATTTTTTATTGAATTTTCGTCTCAGAATTTATGAAAAACCCTACCTTTAACTTAATTATAAATTCCTACAAAGTTCTTTCACTCAATAAATGTTCCATTTTCTTTTTACTTTTCACCATCGTCTTCTAACACTGATGCCTAAAGATAAGTGAAATCTACAAAATCAAACGACATGCATGGAAATACTCATACATGACTTAACGTGGTTTGGTGATTACAATAGTATTTAAACCATAATCGGGCAAATAAATTGAGAATGGGATAGATCCAGTCTGAGTTCGAAGTATAAATTTATATATACCTGCAATTTCATGTTCATTGTTTGTAGACGTTAAATCAAAAATCCTAAGTCATTTCTTGTTAGCACTTAGCACTGCATGTTTAGTTCAGTTCTTGAAGATAATGGTTGGCTGGCAGGAGTATCAGACTGAATGTACGGATGGTTGCTCAAGCGCACATACCGACACGGTAACGACCCCACAAAGAGACATTACGAACTGGGCCCGTGCCAGAAGAACCAAAGAAACGCAACAACTGCAATACTTAAGGCATAAAACGCGCAGAAATAACTGATTAATGTAACAATACGATGACTTTATTTATAAAACTACAATTAATTAATTAAGTATTTGGGAAAGTATTTTTTGGAGGTTTTGGACGTTTGATTACACCCGGAAGTGTTATTTGATTTTGAAATGTGTTAATTGGTACAAGAAGTATCACTTCAAATAGCAAATAAAATTAAATTAACTCCTAATAACGAAATCCTTTTAAATTGTATTCATAATGCCGAATTTAAGTATAGTTTTAGTTCAGGTCTGGACGAAAAAGAAAGTGATATTTAATAACACTATCCATAGCAAAATTATGATATCAGAAGATTTGAGCGAAAAAAAGAAAATCTTTTTTAGTCGTTAATTTTACAATATTTTTCATTTGCGAACAATATACCAAAGATACTCATAAAAGTACTGTTTTAAGGCGAAATCGTGAACATTTTGACGTAACACGACACTGAAATCAATTCCTCGATTAGTGAGTTTTAGGCGTGCAAATACATTTGTTCGCAGGGCTACGGTTTTAAAGACAATTACAACCATTTCAACAATACCCAAAACAATGAGCAGCCAGAAAACGGAACATACATGTTGTGCTCTGACACCCAGAATTATCAATTAAAACTTTATATGACAGTTGACGATGCGCGGTGACCGCACTTAATTTATGACAGTTGACGATGCGCGGTGACCGCACTTAATTAAGTCAAAATTAATTTAACGATTGGAGAATTAGTTGCATAAAAGTGTCTTTTATAAGGTTTGTTGCGCAATTAAAACAAATATGGATACCTTTTGCTGGAATATTTTTAGTAATGCATTGTGAATATATTTGGAAAAAGTATAAAAAATAGAATAGGTTTTACATACATCCGTGAACTCGTACATCACAAAAAGGAAAACAATTTGCACTTTCTCAATCTCAATAGACAAGAAAAATTGAAATGATCAAAATATATTTGGAAAATAACATTATTCTTTAATTTATTAACCTTAAAAAGAATTTCATTGTAAATAATTGCATTTATCCGCGACGACCAAGTAAAACAACCATTATAAGGTGTGTATGTAGGCATATGTGCGTATGCGCTATTTTATGCTCGGGCGATTACTCCGATCGGCTTCGCCTCGCTACGTAACCTTCGCCCTCGCGTATAATAGCCTGCATATGCACTCATTGAATAATATACTATTATATTAATTTTTTACGTTTCATATTTGCTGTAAATTAATTTGGGCAGCATGAAAATGAGAAAAACAGTTTTTAAGAGTTTCCAAAACGAAATAACGAAAGTATTTGGAATTTGAAATAATTTTAAATGAAAAATTATTATTTTTAATTTAATATGTTTCATTTATTTACTTCTAATTCTAACAAAAAATCATAATTCTACTGATTTGCGTACTTAATTGTAATATTTGAAACTAAAACGAAAATTTGTTAAAGTAGGTATACCGAATCATCTATTCCGGCATAATTTCTAACCGAATCATCTATTCCGGCATAATTTCTAGCAAACTAATTATTTAGAAGTTAAGGCAAGAAATTGAATGGTTTTGGGTTGTTTAATTTCAAATTATAATTCCACATTCAATTAAGTCTAATTAAAATCGAATACGTGGTTTGGCAGAGAAGAGAGAAATCTCAAATATCCGGTAAACAATTTGCACTTAAAACAGAAATGTGTGCATAATTCCATAATTTTATTAAAGAGCGTTTGAGAAATACAGAATTAGATATTTTATTTATATTAAGTAATACATTATTAAAAAACAATGTAAAAACTCACTTATTCCAAACGTTACGTACACTTCCTTCTCATTCATTAAATGGTTCACTCTATTTCACATTCTTCTGCGATGATAAAATCACTTATCACTACTATTACTTATGAAATAATCCAGTAATCATCATGAAAGTGTTCACATCTATTACAGTCTTCATTTTGGTAACGAAAATCAAAAGAGATTTTGCCATTAACGTTTAGCTCAAAAAGTTCTTCACTTATCAAAAAGCCCAACACAAAAAAATTGGAAACAATTGAATTTAAAATTTTAACTTATAGCCAGCAAAGCTTACAAGAAACCGTCACCGAGGAAAAGTTTTGTTATAAACTCGAAAGAACGACGTAAAACAACGAAAGCTATCGAGCCAAACGTTAGTGGCCGACTGCGACAGAGACTGCTACGGGATCCAAATCCAATAGCGCATTCCAACTACCGCAAGTGTACCAGCCGAAACTGGAAGGGACTGAAACATTTACTCGGTAGTTTCAAGCTAACACATTCTATATTGGTCAAGTGAGCCGGTATTATTAAATTGAAAATATTAATTATTTAAAAACATTTATAGTTACTATTTCTGCCAATGTGAATGAAATTTATTTACATATTTCGAAAGTATAACAGGAAAACTTTGCGGTAATAACAAATATCATGAGTCGAGATTTTCACAGATTCCAACGAATCGAGATCTCACGAGCAGGAGTCCTATAAAAATTATAGTCAACTATGTACGGATGTGAGTATGAATTAGTGTTAAAGTTTCAGGTAGCGGCGGTTGCGCTAATATTTGTTCAAACCTGAGTGGAAAGTATCCAATTATACATATACTTCATTCGTTACGATTATTTGTCTACCAAATCGGGACTACGTGCCATCTAGCCTTATTTTTCATGTGAGTATTTAATATAATGAAATGAATTTTACATAATGAAAAGAAGGTAAATCCGGGATAGAGAACAGCAACAGAACATAATATACACTTCGCTTGAATTTGAACGGTTACGAAAGTCACGCATAAAGGAGGCACCATGTGCAATACATTCTGCGATATGCCGCAAAATTGCCAAAAGTTAGTTACTTTCAGTGTCCCCCGAATGATATTTGACTTGACAATCTATTAACCAGATTCAGACACAGTTCGCAGAGATTCATTAGTCAATTAACAATTATTAAATACTCTAGTAGTCTGCTTTCCAATGGCATTTAAACAAACTAACGTTAATCATAAATACTAATAAAAATACTAATAAAATAACATAACGCGACATAACCAATAATAATTTTATTATATCGGACATCTCTGTCCAACAGACAAAGAAAACAGCAAATGAATCGCCAGAAGTTGGTTATACAACAACTTCTTGAGGACAAACTATGCATCCCAGCAAAAAATGTTATAGGAATTTAAATGTAGAGAATTCACAGGGCTAGAATATATTTTTTATTTTTACCTATGTGCAATATTTTGCCACTTATATGCAATTTTATGTTTTGACATCCTAGTAAAGTGCCCTTCTTTACCGACCGGTTTCATTTATTTTTACTGCAGGTTCTCACTAGATGGACATCTACTCAAATACCAAATTTCATCCTGATGCATTGCGCGGTTCGATCGGAATTTTGTTCACAAGAACACACAAAAATTTGACATTTTTTGGAATTAATATCTCACAAACTAGGCATCCTACGAGAAAAACTTATAGGTGTTAAAATAGAGAGACTTCGACTATAAGAACGTATTTTTTATTTGGCCGTGATTCGTAAATTTTTGACATTTACGTTATTTGCCCAAGTGCCCTTCTTACCGACCGATTTTGTTCATCTATTCGCCAGGTGACCGTAGGATGGATATCTATCAACGTACCAAATTTCATCCCTGTCCTTTGCTTGTTTTCCCGGAATCTTGCACACAGAAGACAGCCAGACACACACACACACACACGGACATCAGACAAAAAAAGTCGATTTTCGACCTGGGGTCAACGGATCTCCACAAATCAGGGAAAAATAAGACTTTCATTTTTTTCCGATTATATTACTTTCCCAAACCTATATACCTTCGGTAAATGGTCGGAAAGTAAAAATATATTCTTGTAGCCCTGGCAATTCCCTACATTTTAATTCCTATAACATTTTTTCGTCTGATGCATAGTTTGTGAGATATTAATTCGAAAACTTTCATGTACCTAAGTAACAATCACGAAACAATAAGAATGGTTACCATGGCGACACCCTTTAACATTCTCTAAACAGTTAAAATCGACAAATGTAACGTATGAAGCATATGAAGATCAGCTTATCTTAAACGAAATACGTAATATATTCGCAACGCACAACTTTCCGACCAAATACAGTATGATTTCGTAGAAGTCGACAATTGTAAAAGTAATTTTGATCGGAAAGTGGAAATTGTACAGAAATTTAGTGATATGAAAACACAATCAGTCTCATTTACACTTTCCTATCAAAATTAGTTTTACAATCGACGACTTGTACGAAATCATACTGTATCTGGTCGGGGAAGATGTGCGCTGCGAATTTAACGCACCGATTTTTTAAATTTATTTGACATATGAAATAAATCGGTGCATTAAATTCACACCAGACAACTTGCCGACCATGTACACTACGATTTTGTAGAACTCCTCAATCGTAAAAGTAATTTTCACCGGAAAGTGGAAATTGCCTAGAAATTACCAAATTTCATCCCGGTACGTTACTTGGTGTGTCCGTAATTTTGTTCTCACACACACACACACACACACGTCAAACGCAAGTCACCCGCATGGTTATAGGGAAGAAATTTGGTATTTGTGTAGTGGGATAAAATAAATAAAATCGGTCGGTAAAGAAGGGCACTTTACTTGAATGTAGAAACATAAATTTGCATATAACTGGCAAAATATTGCATCTAGGCAAAGCAAAAAATATATATTGTTAGAACGATTTCACTTCTCTATATTTCAATAGCAGAACCTATAACATGTTTTCGTTGGACGCATATAATTTGTGAGATATTTTAGATATTTATTCCCAAAGTTTCAAATTAATAACAATCACAAACAGTGAACGGTCAAAATAACAATCACCTGACTTAGGCATGGTTTTTATGGGCTGCAGCCCAGGGCCTCGTTCAATCAAAGGGCCCCTTCGCCCCAAACAGGCTAGCCGAGGATCGCCTGTCCAACATGCTGACACTCGGAGTTTACAATATTAACTTCATATTAACTGATAACAAAGCGGCAGAAATAGAAACTTGCTTCGTCGTGCTATGGTCTTGCTTGGTTTTTTACTTTCTGGCCACATACCGATGGTATGTAGGCATAAGAAAGTAAGGTGATCATGAAAAAAATTAAAGTCTTATTTTTCCCTGATTCGTGGAGATCCCTTGACCCCAGGTCAAAAATCGGCTTTTTGGTCTGATGTGTGTGTGTGTGTGTGTTTGTATGTGTGTCAGTCAGTGTGTGTACAAAATTGCGGGCAAACCAAGCATCGTATCGGACTGAAATTTGGTATCTGGGCAGCTATTCCTCCCGATTGAACCTGGAGTAAAAATAAACAAAATCGGCTGGTAAAGAAGACACCTTTA
>JARJEB010031052.1:0-10239 GCA_030264535.1 Liometoxenus newtonarum
ACAAATTGTATTTTGTGTTAAAAATGGTGCAAGGTGTAGAAAAAGCATAGTATTATATTCGCGATTAAGGTCATTGCTCACTCAGATGAATTGCGCCACTCGCCTTGCGGCTCGTGGGCTCAAACATCATCTTCGTGAGCAATGGCTGTAATAATCGCTCATATAATAATATACTATTAACATGACAACAGTTTTATGGAAATTAAGAAAAATTGAATACGAAATAAACTGTCGCGTGAATGTTAAAAAAAAAAGGGTAAAAGTCTCCGAATAGAAGGAAAGACGCCCATGTTCAAGGAAATGAATTATCACCTTCTAGAGACAGCTACAATAAATCGTCCGGTAAATGCCACACATGTTTGCTCACGCATACCAAAATAAAGCAAATACACACTTACACACTCAAGTATTTGGAATGTGTTAAAATGTTTGCTATGCATTGTGGAATTCGTTTTATATGGAAATTCCTGCTCTTCTTTTCGATTATTTACATCTGCCAATACTTTTTTTGGTTGTTTATGTATATTTAAAGTCGCTATAAGCATAATTTAGTACTTTCGGAACATTATCATTATAAAACAACCCTATCAATAAGTAATTATGTGTTGGATGTGATGATCGAAAACTTTAAAACATTAACGAGAAGCAGAAGTCTTAAAAGGTTGAAATATAGGCGAAAAGGGTAAAAACTGTAAAATTGATGAGGACGTTCAACAAGACGTTGTAACGTGGGACCAACATGTTCTTGGTTAATTTTAAAAACGAAAAAGATCACTGAAAATTTTGTCGCCTGTTCATAAATCTCACAATGCAATGCGACACCTCCTTCCTCGAAAGGAATTTCAGAATCTTGTGCTCTTCCTTTCTGAGGTCCTATTCCAGTACCAGTTCTCAATTTCATAGTATAATTGTTCCAGGGCTTGCGGTAACTGTGCGGCTGCGAATGACAGTGCCCTTGTAATAATTAATGGATGAGTGCGGCACGCATAAGTACTTGTCGAATTTTCAAACGATCCGTAAGCGTTTCTAGGTTTTCCGTTTTGTCGTTTTCCAAGATCTCTCAATCTTCCAAACAGTGTTCTTCCCCGCACTCGCATATAAATGCGTTCGGTGGTTCTTAGTTAGTTTAATCCTAAACCCATACATTTTGTGCATTTACACACAAAGATGCAATTGTGCGTCCCAACTTAGACCTGGGACAGTAAAATAGTGTCCTGCGTCCAGGTCATATACTCGAAGCCTTATAAAGACAGTTTTCCATCAAACCGAAAAAAAAAACAAGTTGAATTCACAACACTCTTATTATCATACTCAATAGTATCAAATTTTGTGAACTCGAGTTGCTATTTTTACAAACTCAACTTAATTTCTGTTTCTCGGTTTGGGTAAAACCGCCTAGGGCCTCATTCATCAAAATCAAAAGAAAGCTGACTCGCTTTTCCTCATAGCGCGTTGTTAATTGTAATGGGATTAGGGCTGAGGGTAAAAAAATTATATTTTCTGGTTAGCTTCTGATATCTTCAATGTTATTGGTTTTACTGACATGATTGGTCTAAAACCGCAAAACACATTGAATTAGTGTCTTCGTCCAAGACGAATGCAGTAGTGTGAAATCGTAAATCAAATCTGCATTTGGATTTGGGAACATCACGCGTGACTAAACTTAGAAAGAAATGCAATATGGAATGTAAAATGAAAATGACAATTGCTTTTTACATTATAAATTACACTAGATGTCGTAGTACTGGAATAAAATACGTTAAATCAACACATCTATTGAATAACCAAGTAAAACATTTTGCGTCGAAGAGCAAGTGAATACAGCAAGTTGTTTCTAAATACTAATCTTTATATTTTCCTTTTTTTCGTAAACACTTAAACAAACACTCTAACAATAAGCAATAAAGGATAACGTCTATAGTCCTCTGGGTGATACAGCATCCTGAAGGTTGGGTAAACACTCAACGGGCACTTATTAGACGTTGTTTTAGTTAACAATTCATGTGATTCTCAATTGTAAGTGGTTTTCAACGTTATAATGCACAACCTAAATGTTTTTAAAGTTGAAGAAAGTTTTAATTGTTAAGGATCTTTACAGTTCTAATTATTTATTAAAAATTTTTAATTATTAAGAACCAATTTTGTATCTAAGTATCTAATAATTAGGTATCTAAATTAGAAAACACCCAAAACTTTGAAGAAAAAATCCTGGAACAGCCAGGGTAAAAAAAATTAATGTAAGGGGATATCTTGCCTGAAGGGTCCTAATATTATAGAGAACATCAGGAATAGGATGTACATGATCCATTTTGCTGACATTTTTTTCAAAAGTACAAAAAATGGTAATAAAAGGTCTTGCAAAACTGAAACTTTTTCTTAAAAAAAAATTCCAATTTTCTTGTATTTTATTATTGAACAGCGGTACGCGAAATGTTTCACTTATTCGAATACAAGTCAAAGTTTCCAGCGCTGGCTGGAAAAGCGGAAATAAAGATGCCAAAGCCAAAGGTCTGTAATATTAAGGCAATTTTCCAAATCGAACTTTTGGGATTTAGCTGGGTCGAACGAAGTAGCAGAGTGAGTCTGAGAAATGAGAAAACTTTGTCCGTAAACAATTAATTAAATGCTAAACAAAATTTAAAGTTGCGAGCTGAGAGATGAGCAAGCTGTGGACGACCGAGGAAGTGTTGTAATTTTGATAGCTTTATTTTGATTGCCGCCAACTGTCTACTTACAAACAAGCCTATAACATGAAAATATAAACGGAATCGAAGGAAGACATGATATTTAATGTCTCGCGTGCATTATCCTTATTTACCTCGTGGGAGAAGCAAAAACAAATAAGTGATTTATTTTTTCCTATAATGGCAGAGACCCAATTAACATATTTGCGGTTTCCCTTTTTTACGTTAGTTCTTGTCCTACTTTAATGTCTTCGTTTCATGTTTCTTATATACCTAACGATTTGATATTGTGAGCTAAGGATTAAAATGTTTGTTTTCCCGAGTATTTTCTTTTCCTTTTGCTAAAATGTTGTGATGGCAGGAGGTTGAACCCATTTGGAAAACTCTTGTCGTAAATGGGAGTGATCAGGAAAGAAACCAGGCATATCGATCGTACCAGACCACCCCATAGTTGTACGAAAACAGAAGTTTTCCGTTATGAAAAGCCATCACATTACAGGGACATGAATAAAAATACGAATGAAAGACACGGACGGTGAAGGAATGAAGAAAAAAAAACAGCTATATAGGCAGAGTTGAATGACACGCAAAAAAAAAACTGGCTCATTGAAAAAATATTCCCCTGAGGTTGGAAAAATTCAACTCGACCGCAAAGCTGAAGACCGGGACGACCTCAAGTCAACAACTTGAATTACACAATACGAACCCAATCGAAACGTGAGAAACATGAAAAAAAAATTGGAAAATAGGAAATTCCCGATGAAAAACCCATGCATAGAAATGAAAGTGAAATATATTTTTAAAAACCCGAAAGTTATAATTCTATTTCATTTAATACGTCCTTATTAAAGCTTCCATAAAAAATACATACAGAAAAACAAAACTTTATGAATTTTCCAAGTTTTCACAGATCTTCCTCGCGCAATAAATTTGCCGAAATAATACAAAAAGTGTGCCCAAACAAAAAAGATTGAAAAGAAAAGAGTTTTTCATTCGACGAATTTTTCTTATGGCTTACAAGCTTTCTCGTATCTCGACTTCTTCTTCAATTTGTATGTTCTCTATTTACGAGTAGCTATGGCCTTTTTTTGGATCGTATTGTAGTTGTTATCAGGGCCTTGGCGAATATCTAAAAAGGACATCTTCAGTTGGTTGAACCAGGAAATTGTTGAGATGCAGATATATAAGTATAGTCAAATTGTCCTTAAGAAGTGCCTAAGGGTGCTATTAAAATGATCTAAGGTCGTTTCCTGCCACCCTTCAGCCAACTTACCTAGTAAATCAACGACAGACGCTTCACAGTCCAACGCAACTGTGCAGATTAAATTCAAATAGAAAGATGATAAGTACTTGTCTTTTTCTTGTCCGATCATAAGAATCTGACTTATATACAGATTGTTTAAATTGCCAATTCAGTCATCCTGCTTGAAGTGACTTTGTATTTAAACTGACGGCATGTGCCACGGCTGCTAAATATATTTCTACTCTCCCACTTCGTATAGGAATTGTACCAGCTAGGACATAAGGATCTGGAGTCACAGACGCGCGAGCGAAAAGCGAGGTCTTGGCAAATTTTCAAATCGATAACGTACGTGACCTTCAAGCGAGTTGCGATGCGTTACAGCTACAACCGCGAATTGAAAGACTTTACTCGACTACTCGACCACTAGAATTAAAGTTGACTTTTTGCGAATTAACCTATTCAATTCTTTGATGTGCGTTAAAATGCCTTTGAAGCATATAGTCAAGCTAAAAGTTGATGATAAAGCACTAAATCATCTAGTGATCCTCAATCTATACGAACGTCAACAAAAAGTCGAAAGCCATCCAACAAAGAAAAATAAAATCATATAGAATTGGTAAAAGTTTGTGATCTATTGGTCTGTAGGTATAAATTTGATGGTCTTTGGTGAAATCTTCAACTTGAAGAAAGTGGTTTTAGGATCAGACGTCGTCACGTTTGAAAATGCATTTATCACTCGTTTTTTGGAATACTTATAGTTATAATCTTAAAATCTGGGAGTTTGGAGAAAATAAAAGAATTTAATTTTTCTCATGTCATTAATTCGGATTGTCTGCTGGGATTATACGATTATACCTATAAACGAAACGAAAAAACTGATATAAATACCAAAAATTAAATTAGAATTTTCCTCCCCTGTTTTATGTCATTTAACTAGTCGTTATACTAATGAACATATTCGTACCCAAAAAATCATTTGCATTTCCATCCGAATTCCGGAATCAAGAATAAAATGGGCTTGTCCTTAATTAAGATGCACGTAGCGGAAGTTTTTAAACTTCCATCTCCCAACACCACCAAGTGCACTCGGATATAGAATTCCGAATTAATGCAAATTTTTCGAATTATAAGTTTTCTACAAAAATATAACAACTGCTACTGAACTAAAAATGGAACAATTTACTTTTTAAGTATAAGTATTTGAAGTGTCTGATGCCTCACTATATTTTTTAAAACTTGGTGAAATGAATATCTATAAAAAAGATAAATTGCATATATTAGATTGAAAAATGATGAAAAATTAACAATATCCGGTTCGTTTCAATGGCGATCTGGTTAGGATCATTCCGTACCATATCAAGCGAACGACACTAAAATTGGAAATCCAAAAGTGTTCGCTGGAAAAGGCACGGGATAGTATTACAAATGAATTATTAAATCGCCATGATATACGAGCGTTTTTGGCCATTTCATGTTTCCGTTGCTTTTACTTTACGACTTATGGACTATTGAAGGGTGAAAACCAGTAAAAAAAATTTCCACGTATTATACGAAACACCGAAAAAAGAGCCAATTTTATGAATAATGTTTATACATTATTTATTTTGCCTTGTTATTTTATTTCCTATTCAAATTCATTGCCAAGAACACAAGAACAGTTATTTAACGTTCTAACTTTATAGGTACGGGTATGTATAGTAATTGATATATAATTGATCGAATAGAAACAGGAAGTCGGCAAGTTAACAATGAAAAAGTGCAAAATATATATCCCTACATCAAATTGCATCGCCGCCTTCATGCCACTTCACTCTAATTGCACGTCAGTCACGTCGAGGAAACAACAAAAAGCAACTAAAGCCTTCAACTAGAGCTAGATAAACCTCACGAAAAACGAATCACTGGGCTGAATCCGATCGACTGACCTTTCTGCAAACGAAAGAAATGTTCCATAACGAAACGATATATACGTTTTCGACTTTACGTCATTCGTCTTGGACGCAGACACTAATTCAATGTGTTTTGCGCTTTCAGACCAATCATGTCAGTAAAACCAATAACACTGAAGATATTTACTAAGGATCAGAAGCTAACCAGAAAATATCAATTTTAACCCTCAGCTCTAATCCCAATAACAATTAACAACGCAATATAAAGAAATGCGGGTTAGCTTTCTTTTGATTTTGATGAATGAGGCCTCAAGCGGTTTTACCCAAGTTGAATTTGTAAAAATGGCAACTCGAGTTAACAACATTTGATACTATTGAGTATGATAATGAAAATGTGGTGAACTCAACTTGTAATTTTAAACTCAGTGTTTTTTTTCGGTTTGGTGGAAAACTCTCTTTACAAAGCTTCAAGCGTATGACGCACTATTTTACAGTCCCAGATCTAAGTTGGGATGCAATGCTCAAATATACAAGGAAAATTTAGAATTACAAAATCGTTTGAGAGGCGGATTGAGTCAATATTCACATCGATATGTGAAAGTAAATAATAAATACATATACATGAAAAGTTTCGATAAAAGCAAAGAAGAATCGAAACACTTCAAGTTTCTGATGAATCCGGGTATTGTGGAATGAAAATGTTGCGAATTCGACTTGTAATTTTAGACTCAAAACTCTGCTTTTTTTCGGTTTGGTGGAAAACTGTCTTTACAAAGTTTCGAGCGTATGACCTAAACGCAGCGCACTATTGTACAGTCCCAGGTCTAAGTTGGGATGCAATGCTCAAATATACAAAGGCAAATTTAGAATTACAAAAAAATTCGCGATATGGATTGAGTCAATGTTCACATCGATATGCTAAAGCAAATAATAAATACATGAAAACTTTGGAAAAAGCAAAGAATCGAAACACTTCGAGTTTCTGATGAATCCGGCTATACGTATTTTATTGTGGATTGCTGTGCATTGCATTATTATTGTAAGTACAAACACCAGAACTACTCTACTCCCAATGGCGACCAATTCAAGTGAACTCGTAGCAAGGGAATTCACAAGCCAAGTAATTCCACCGCAATGTATGTGGCGCAATTAAATATGAGTTCATTGCATACTTAATATGTTCAAAGTGCACATGCATAAGCACACGTGCACATCTAGTTTACACTAACCTCATTCATAAGGCTTTAGGGAGCAGAGGGGTTTATGCAAGTAACTATAGACTATGTAGGTATCTAAATAAGCTCATCATAATTTTCTCTGACATAATCAACCTATCCAAATGCATACAATTCGCACGCAAACGTATTTATCATTTTAATCACAAAACAAAAGCTTCAGAGTTTTTGTAGGATTTGTGAATATTAATAAAAATAAATATTTAAATAAACATTATTAGAGTAAACTTGAAAAGTGCATTTCCAAATAATGAGATTCTTAGGAAAATCAATTTCTGCGCTTGCGAGCTTTTGAAGGGTTTCTCATTAAACTCTCTTCGTTTTGTTGAAGCTTGGAGAGTTGATTGTGATATTCCAAAAGTTTCCAGCAACAGAAACGTTTTTCTTCTAACATTTCCTTCTATGCGTGCAAGCGTCGCCAATTTATTTCGGGACTAAGTAAAGTTCGAGTAATGGAAGTAAATGTACGGTTGCAAGTAGGGAAAAGATGAGGGCAAGTTGGTATGAAACCGCTACTTACGTTCTAGTTTATTGGGTACTCTGAAGCAATTGTTTCAGGGCAGCAGTAGTAAGTTAGACTAGGACCTATTATATACATTAGTTTTCTACACGATTCCTTCGCCCTACTTGAAAATTTCACTTAGTCCATTTGAAATTTCGAATATTACGAAACAAAACAGGAAAAGGAGATGAGCAAGTAATTAGGTCAGATTTTTTCGCATCAATGGTTTCCAGAAGCAAAACAAAGAAAATGGCTAATTGTATACATCAAAAACAAAAAGCATCCAAAATAAATTAGCTTACTTATTACAAAATTGTTGCAAATATTGTTAATTCAACCAAGTTAGGTGAAAATGTCAAAACAGAGATCTTTTGATAATTTAAAACAAGTATATTTTAAAATTCACAAATTTATGATTTTCCACTGAAGTTCCAAAGTAGGAGAATTTTTGCACTTTACATGATAAATAACTAAACAGTAAACGGTAACCTGTTTACGACACCTTATCTCATTTTGTCAAGCCAAGATACCAACCAACACCCTTTGCTTATTTCATCAGCGTGCACAACGTCGTTGTCATCGTCGCCGTAAGTAAATAAAAGCCGGTTCGGTTGTGCGGAAGTTCCGACAACTCCTGTTAAAGCTAAAGATAATAAAACTGGTCATTACGTGATTACGTCGTCGTCCTCTTCGTATGGATGTATGCTCATACGACATTAACCAAGAACGTTTTCTGAATGACCACTCGTACTCGTAGACTGAGAGTTCACTTAGTCACTAGGAAGTATCCGGTATCCTGACAACGAAAAGGGTTTAATAATGACCACCATTAACATGGATTAATACAAACAACAATGAGGGTGCATACTGAGAGTCAAGAGTAGATTGCTCTACTTAAAATCGGCGCTCACAAACGACATAACTAATCTACCGATAAAATATTCAAGAATGTAAGCGGTATATAAAGGGAAAATAATATGGGAACAACAAACAAGCGAAGCATGTTAATTTTTCCATCAAGAGTTAAAAGGTGTATAGCAAATCGGTCAACAAAAGTCGGAATTGCAGTTTTAAAACTTATAATAATGATGAATAAATATGACACTTATAGAATTGATTGACTTAAAAACTAGGTATCATATTTTGTTACGGTTTTGGAACAAGATCGTGCTTTAGCACCGCCATCCCAATCGCCACAAGTTGCCAATCCATATCCAATCAGTTTCGTGATTTCTTCTTCACTTGATGTTTCGAATCTAATACGAGCTGCTTCTATAAAATAATAATGTTAATTATTAAGCTTACTTTCAACTTACTAACAATACTTACTAATAATAACGGGATATAATTTAGTCGCAGAAAAATCCCTTTTCCCTTTTTTTCCTTTTGAGGAAAATTTTCTTGCTAAGTCTTTTTTAAAAAGTTTTTTCAGCATGCAGGTTATATTTTTTCGAAGATTATTTCCGCCAACTGAAGACAATAGAGTAGCCTAATAAAAATATAATACGTTTTTAATTTTAATCAATAGTAACTTTATATTATCTTACCAAATAATTCTCATGTTCCGGCAAGACTTCTAACAACGCATTGAGTTGCTCATCATTTTCTAATGGAATATTAAACATATCATTTCGATGTACTGTCTTGTAAATTGACGGTGATGACTCAAAAAGTGCTCGTAATTCTATTTTCATTTCTTCTTGATTCTTTTTCATTTCTTCTTGATTCTTTTTTATTTCTTTCAATTCCAATAAAATTTCGTGTAATTGTTGGCATATTTGTATTTGAAAGTTTGTTTCATTATTGAATTGAACGTTGCTAGTTTCTAAGCATTCTAAGGCATCACTTGCTTGTTCCTCATCAGGTTCAATTTTACAAGCTTTTTTAATAGCAAGTGTGCTTTGATTACAGCTTGTAAATTCCCTTCTTTGCCTTTTCATGGTTGGGGATTGTTGAACTGTTATGATAGTCGGAAAAATAATTTTGTATTCCTGCGGGAACATTGCGATATTTCACTTAATCAATTCAGGTACTTAAGAGTATAAATATTATAGATATGTATACAGGACTCCAAACAAAAAGTGTGAGGTGTGAGGACATCAAGCGCAGGTCATATCTTCCTTACAAAATTAATTACGAGATAAATTAAATTTTGACTTTTAATTGGGAAATAATTAAAATTAAATACACACCTTTTCCTATCCGTCACTCCAGCCGAAGTTTTCCGCTTTAAATGTTTGCTTTACACTCCGCTTTCGCTCCAGTTCTATAACTAGTCCAATATAGTTCCTCTGATGGTCTCCTATTATATATCCAAGTAAAACAACGATTATTAGGTGTGTATGCAGGCACATATAACCCACATTGATACCACTCGCGAATAATGAAGCTTGACACACGTCAATAATAAGTCATTATTCCTCTAGAGATTTGTGTCAAGCACAGCTCTTCCTTGCATTCAATAATGATATGTGACACACGGGCTTATGTGTTGAATTCCATGGTTGAATTTTTAAGTTTGAAAGCCAAATTAAATTTTACTCGTCGCAGATAAAGTATAGTATTCAACTTACGTTGTTCCGTTGAATATAAGTTGGATGGATATTCCTGCAAACGAAAATTAAGCGAAATTGTAGTAAATTTCCATGCATCAAGAATATTCACTATATTCACTATATATGTACCA
>JARJEB010031056.1:0-15925 GCA_030264535.1 Liometoxenus newtonarum
GATTTTTCCGGTGCAAGTGAGAAGTTCTGAATGTTGAAGGGCAAATTTATATGTTTAACATGAAAAGTAAGTACTTAAAGTTCTGAAAACGATCACGTGCACCATCAGTTTCACGAACCATTTCTTTGCTTTCAACATTTACTCGACCGAAAAGTTACTACAAAGAAATGCGCCTATTGCTAGGCAATTTATTTATTAAATACAATTTAATAAATATAGGTAATACTAGAAACGTCACTTTGACCAGATAGTTTCTAGATTATTTTTGACCAAGGTCATTTAAAGAAAGTGCGCTGCGATTTTTGACTTCATATTTATAGTGTCAGTCAGTGGAAGGTTCTTCGCTTGACATTTTGCTTTATTAATTATGCGACTAGTTTCGCGACATCTATGGTCGCATCATCAGGCACTAGAAAAATCATTCTATTAAGTAATTGCATTTGAATTTACAAAATTTCCAAAATTTCATGATTTGAATTGAATATACAAAAACATTATGAAATTTTGTCTTAATGTAAGTAATGATTTTTGTATATGACGCGAAACTAGTCGCATAATAATAAAGCAAACGGTGATGTGAAGTACATTCCACTGCATTGTGTTTAAAATAGTAAATCTTGACGTAACCTCGTTGTGTGGTAAGCACTGGTCCTGGTAACAACAGAAATTGAAAAAGTCCTAACGGTTTGATGAATATTAGTCACTTGTGGGAAGATAACTAAATCTATCCGCATTATGGCACTTTTTATGCTTTATAGCCCAACACGCAACAGAAAAGTATATGAATGGTAGGTATGCGCAGTGGCGGACTTACCATAAGGCGGAGTAGGCGGCCGCCTGTGGCCCCCGAAGTTGGGGGCCTCCAAATTATTAGAATTATACCCGCTATAATTTCCTTTTTCGGGCTTTGGGGGCTCCAAAAGGAATGAAACGCTTAGGGCCCCAATCATGCTAAATCCGCCACTGGGTATGCGTATGAGTATGTATTATACTTACATGCACTATACCTAGGCACCTAATATAGACATCGAGTTGCAGTGGTATCAGTTTGAATGAGTGAGGCGAAACACTCTTCACTCACACCTCGAGCACGGACCAAGGTCCCTCTCCTCATCCTCATGGCAGGACATTTTTAGTAGCGTTCCTACTGACCATTGCCCACATGCATATATTCAGTTCAGATACACAAAGAGAACGAACGCATCACTTTGTCAAAATCCGATAGCAAATCCTCCGAATATATTCAAATGACTCGCATGTACTGCAACAATTTTAATCTCCTGATAATAAAAATGAAAATAAATGTTCATCGCCGGGTTCGGTTTGGTGGTTTGGTTCGGTTACATTTTCCTCCTACAGTAGTCGTTTGCCCACGTCGCATCGGCTTCATCGTTCCTCATACACGGGAACGCGAATGACTAGAGCGCGGAGAGTAGTATGAGCTGGCGGGGTAGCCGGTATAAATTATGGCCATCATCCCATCAGAGAGAGGGAGTAAGCCTGGCTATTTGTTATTTTTCATTTCGAAAAATCCAGTAATTTAGTTTCTGTAACGTGCTGTACTTGTTATGATACGTTGTGTGCGTTGAGAGAGTGAGAAGCCGTCGGCCAGGTCCCGGTCCAGGGCCAGGGGGGACGCATTTTGCGATTTTGCCTAGCACTCTTCCTACTCATCTCTAAATCGTAATGCATAAATATCTCCACCACACGTCTCTCTACTCTACTCATGTTGGTATCAAGGTAACAGTGTATGTTCGCATCGGTTGAACGTTGTATCGCTTATTTCGTTTTTGTATTGGGTATTCGGTATGTATACGGTTCATTTATGCGCTTTGCATATCCTATCTATAGGTATGTCGTTTCGATGTGGAAGTGTGTGCAACTCACGCTATCCCATATCACATTTCCTGGCTTTTTATGGCGCAATGATACATCATTCAATATCGGTCGTATTAATGGCCCGGACCGCCGTACCTAACTCTAAACTACACCTCACACTCACACTGTCTCAACTGGGCCTGGTTCTCGGCCTGCCCTGCTATTGCTTGGACCGGAGAGAGTCGTCCTGTCTCGCTTTGTGGTACCGAAACGGTCATCCAAAGAGACGCAATGGAGGATATTCTGTTAAACAAAAACGATGTTACAATTCAATTGCTAAAATGACCTAAATCTTGCTTTGATATCTCAAAAATTAAAAAATTCTTTTTGAATTCACGCAACTTCACACTCGGCCTATATATTTATAATAAAGACGACCTTACATTTACATTTATTTATTATTTTTATGGATTTTAAGATTCTACTGTAATATTTCTGGGTAAATTCAAAAGTACGAAATGTTGGAATACGATAAAGCGAAAACTGTGAAAACATGCCGGTCCTCACACCAGCTTGAATGCTGGCCACTCATCCCTATAAATGACGTTTCAATACAAGTATCCCGAACGAATGAACGAGAGGTATATGTATATAGGTATAGCTTTTACTCCGAGATAACGATACATTATATCACCCCAATGGAAAAAAATTCCAAACTTCCCAATGTTCCAATACATAGCTTTCCTCTTTATATCCATTGCGCGCATTCCTATCAACTTTGATAATATGAACAAACTACTCAACGTCAAAGTAGTAAATTAACTATTAAGCTCATATTATTTCGTAGCCATTATTTTCCATTAGTAAGTTACAAGTGCATAAAAACCGGGGAAGCACAGAAGAAGTTGTCAAAAGGAAGAAGATAATGAACTGCGGTTCTGGTGGAAGGGCGCACCTCACCATCTCCTTAGGACCGGTATAAGTAAGGCGTTTGCGGCTCTTCAAACATGAACTCGGACATAACAAATCTGTTTAGCACCATTTTATCTAACTTTTAATTAAATAATGGCTCTCTAACACCTTCGTTATCACATCTCTTTCATAATCTGGCTCTTCTCACTCGAAAGTCTGCCGACCCCTGTCTTAAGGAAAGAATATATAATCAAGTTTTTGTTATACATATGCAGAAGATGGCGCCTTTTTCATGGCAATGTATTTAAGTATCCATAATCTAGTGTTATCTTTTGCTTCATAAATTCCAAACCGCATTATAATGAAAGTTTCTCTTAATTCTCAACAAATCTGTGAGTGTAAGTGAAATGTAACTTTATGTCACATCCAATCCTATTGTTTGGACGACATACTCGTTTATGTAACATACTTACTTTTCTGGTGATGATATTACTGCGTGCTTCTGTGCTTTGGAACAGTAAACAGCCAAAACTGATCTGATGGCTGACCATGTGGTTGAACATGCTGCCGTGTGCATTCGTACGAGATTTGAGGGAATAAATTAGTTAGACGCATTCATTATTGCTTCTGTGAATGTGCGATGTGCATGGATGCAGGATGCAGGATGCAGGTTCAGTCCTAGTCTTCCAACGGCAACTGCTTGATGCTGCAAAGGATGTGCTACCGGTCCCGGATTCGGAGAGAGAAATTCTCTGCATAAGCATTCACCATTCACATATAGATATAATATGTTGCTGGTATTAGTGTACTGAGCTGTACTTGCTGTTAATTGCAGGTCCGTCATTCGCAGCGACCTAATAAACATTAAACACGAGGCATAATTCAGTCTTATGTGCAGGGCAGCGACTTCAACGATTCACATTTACGTGCAATGTGCAAGCTGTGAAGCTGCACAGGCACACATATGAGATCAACTATATGCAATTACAATTTCACTATAGAATTTGTATCTTTTTTGCACCTATCAACCCTTATCCTAAATAATATGTTTGTATTTCATATAGGAAGTTATAAATGAAAAATTTTGACTCCTGCAGGAACTGAATTCTAAAAGTGCAAGCTGTGAAGCAAGCTGCACACATATGAGATCAATTTCGTTAGTGATTTCGTGATTTTAATTGCTTTATTGTTGGTAAAATGATTGTGGGTGTGCAAAAAATAGTGTTCGCAACTCTTTACATTATAGGAAAGTTCTTATTCGCTCGTTTTAATACTCGCACTCGCTGTGCTCGTGCTCGCAATACACTCGCTCATAAGTCAACTTGTTGCGTAAATAACTAGATATTCTAAAACCAACTTGGTCAAGCGATATTTTCGTGAAAACTTCTAATAAATGCAACTTGTTTGCATTAATGGCGCATAAATTTTGCAAGGTTAGTACTATATATCTAGGGATATTTAGTTACATTAAGTTGTCATTTGCTTCGCTGTAGGCCAATTTGTTTGAAATTTGTTGCACCTATCATCCATTATCCTAAATATTATGTTTGTATTTTGTATAGAAAGTTATAAATGCAAAATTTTGAGGCATGCAGAAAGTGAATTCTAAAAGTGCAAGCTGTGAAGCTGCACACATATGGGATCAATTTCGTTAGTGATTTCGTGATTTTAATTCGTTTATTGTTGGTAAAATATTTTTGGTAAAAACTTGGTCAAGCGATATTTTTGTGAAAACTTCTAATAAATGCAACTTGTTTGCATTAATGGCGCATAAATTTTGCAAGGTTAGTACTATATCTAGGGATATTTAGTTACATTAAGTTGTCATTTGGTTCGCTGTAGGCCAATAAAATCATTCCTTGAAGAACACGTGTGGGTGTGACTAGATTCAGAGTTAAATCATTTCACTTTATCATATTTATTTTTGTTAACTATGTTCCAACATTTTTTACACGTTGCGTGATGATTTTTATTAAAACACCTCAAGTATCACAAACCTATCTACTCTACTTATATATAATTTCTAAGAAATATAACAACCTTTAAATTAATTTTATAATGTGGTAATTATTTATTTATCGTAATTTATCGTGTACACACATGCAGAGGGTATAATATTTGCTAGAATAACTAGTACAAGCCTCAAGTTGATATATGTTTACACCGTGTTGAAACCTACAGAGTGATCAAAAGTGCAAGTAATCTGCTGGCGTGCGACATGAAACAGAGAGTCACCCAACTAGACGTCAATAATGTTTGATCTCTCTGTACTTGTACAAAATTCAATGACAAAGAGCACACAGCATAACAACACAACACACCAATATCACCATTCGAACAACACGGTGAAGAAGCAAAGGAAAGGTTTTTAATTACAAAATTTCGCCTCTTTCTGTGTATACTTACAACAAAAACAAACATACATATTATGTTTCATGTATCTATCTATCTTTAGGTATATCTAAATAAATTGCACACTAATTATTTGCTCATTAAGCGTTTCCCTTTAGGGGGCTACCGAGAATTTTCGCATTAATTACAACCGAAGATTACAACTTATGAATCGGGAGTGCGAGTGGCGGGCGGAACTCTTCTAGCGTTACTTTTTCGTTATTTATTTAGTTGCATACTTATTGCAAACAGTTGAAGGAGTGTTAACTGTTATTTTTTCAAATGCACATTATAATTATTGGTATTTTATTTATAGAGTTAGTAATGCGTGTAAATGGAGGAAATATATAAAAATATTATGACTAATAGTATATTGATCAGCAATAACAATATAGCGGGCGATACACATAGAGCCATTGTTGGAATTCTTCGGGATCATATAGCTCGGTTTCTTTCAAGATTTTAGATCATATAGATAAGTTGGATCGGTCACTTTAAATTCGTTAAATATTTGTTGAACTTTAAATGATCTACAAATCCATAACTCACGGTAGTGAGTTACAGGTACTATTATTCACCGAAAAAATGCTAATAATAACCATATAATTAAATAGGTGTAGAAAAAATTATATTGCGGCATGCATAATATTTAACACGACAAAAAGAAGATATATAACTTGAAATAAATGAATATGTCTTACATTTTCGAAGGACCAATTGTAAAATTCCTTCATTTATTTTTGTACCGTCTGTGATATTGGCATATTTTTTTATTTCCATTTTAAAATTTAATTATGAATTTGCATAAAATATAATTAAGTTGTAATTCTTTCAGTTCACTACACTAGCACAATATGAAATTAATTCAGAAATACCTTGATTGATTTTTATAATTGAAAATATAAAAATTCGATTTTGATATAAAATTTGCATCATGCAATGAAAAAATTTTTTGCTATATACTTTATTTTAATATTTAAAATTAATTATTCAATTTTAGTTGACGATTGACCCAATTTCAATTTATTGAGTAATGAGCTATCAATGACTGATTACTCATTACTTAATCAAAGTAATTATCTATTCATAATTTACGCAATTTTTGATAGCTGCTTTTACAACATTATACCTACAAATTCAACTTAGAGATTGCTGGCAATAGCACAGCTTATTTTCATTAGATAAAATTACAAATAATAACAAAATCATTTAATTATTAATTTCTATCTAATTTCAAATGTTGTTATCTATTTGAAGTTGCAAATTTACTAATTTACGATAATAGAACTTGGAACGAGCAATTTGTTATTAAACGACGATTTTCTATTCATTTGTATCTTTTATTCGTATTATAATACGACGTATTGCTGAAACTTTAATTATATTCAAACCGATGATATGATGTATAATTAACAACTATTAAAACAGGACATAACAAGAACTAAGTTGAGTTGCAAGTATTCATTCAGCAACCAAAATGAATAACAGCACATCATTTAGTTTATGTTAGTTTATTAATTTATTCTAGAACAAAACTATTAAATCGCTGATGAGCTGAGACTGAAAGCATAGAAATTCCATTAGAATATTTACTATTTTAATGATATTTAAATTCTTGTTCGAGGATCAAATGAAATACCTAGAATTGGTTTTAAGAGGATAATTTCTTCTGATGATGAATAGTTGGCAACCTAATATGCATTACTGATTTTCATAATAAAATTTTCTTTATGCACTAATCAGAAAGTAATAGTAGATTATATCATTAAGCGTATAAGTGACACTTTGTGTGGCGAGTAGGAACGGTTGACCGACTAGCGCAGCGAGTCGGACAATTCCTACGAGCCACACAAAGTCACTTATACGCTTAATGATATATACTATTTTATCTCCGAAGGCCATTTAATTTAATCAAAATTGTAATAATAAATGAACAAATAACAACAGAAATTGTTGAATCTCGTTTGAATTGTTGAATGAGAATAAACAATTCGTGAAAGTCGACGCTATGGCATTTGACGTTTGTTACCGTTACGCCAGTTGGGTTGCATATGACTGCTCTACTGCGTACTGCACATCGATTGGTCCGTTACCGTTACGCGAGTTGGGTTGCATAGAATTGCTCCATTGCGTACTGCACGCCGATTGGTCCCAAATCACTTTATGCGCCTACGAGTATAAATTATTCACTTATACGCCTAGGAAGTATAAAGCTACACTTATACACCATGCAAAAGTGAATGTAATGTGTCACTTATACGACGTTCGGAGATAAACGTTGTTATTTTTCAGCGCCGGCACCAAGTACAGAAGCACCAACAGATTTGGCAGTGAAATGCGATCTGTCCGAATGTGTCCTGCCTTATTGTTACTGTTCCAAGGATGGGACGGGGATCCCAGGTGGATATAGCGCAGACGAAGTAAGTTTAATGCATTATTAAATTTTGTATTATGGAATTACCTAATTTGTGTTTTTTTGTTGCGGCGTTAGGTTCCTCAAATGATACTTTTAACGTTTGACGGTGCAGTCAACCTGAACAATTACGACCATTACCGGAAAGTTTTCGATAAGAAGAGGAAGAATCCGAATGGTTGCGAAGTCAAGGGTACATTCTTCATCTCGCACGAGTACAGCAATTACCAAATGATCCAACAACTGGCTAGCGAAAGTCATGAAATCGCTACCGAAACAATTTCGTAAGTTTTTTTCAGACAAAATCTCTGACAGCCTGACATAAACTAATCTTTTGCCTACCTATTTTTCGTTTAAAACTGCCGCATTTCCAGGCTACAAATGGGTTTACAAGATAAAGGTTACGAAGAATGGGTGGGTGAGATGATCGGCATGCGTGAAATCCTGCGTCACTTCTCAAACGTTTCGAAGAGTGAAGTCGTCGGGATGCGTGCGCCCTTCTTGAAACCTGGCCGCAACACTCAGTACAAAGTGCTTGAAGACTTCGGCTTTATTTACGACAGTTCGATTGGCGCACCACCATCCGCACAGCCCGTCTGGCCGTACACGCTCGACTACAAAATTCCACACGAATGTAAGGCCGGCTCGTGTCCGACGAAATCATTCCCAGGCGTTTGGGAAATGCCGCTGAACGCACACTACGTCGAAGACTACGAAGGAGGTCATTGTCCGTACTTGGACCAGTGCGTATTACACAATCACGACGCGCAAGAAGTCTTCGAATGGCTGCAGGAGGACTTTAGTCGGTATTACGAGCAGAATAAGGCGCCGTACATGATGCCGTTCCACACCAATTGGTTTTCCATTAAGGAATTGGAACAAGGATTGCATAAATTTTTGGATTGGACTTCCACATTGTGAGTTAATCGCACATATATTTATACATTTCCGAATGTCAAATCTTCAATTGCAAATAACTGGAAAAATCGGAGGAACAGATTTATGAACAAGTTTATAGTCCTTACCATGTTTTTTGTGTCCTACGCGAATGTTCTTAAATCCCTGGCGGTATTTTAGGATTTGTAGGTACATACAAATACAAATACAACCATTCTTTTCATTACTTCCAGACCTGATGTATGGTTTGTGACGGTAACACAAGCCTTAACATGGATGACGGACCCGAAAACTCTGAATCAATTGAACAACTACGATGCATGGAGCTGCAACAAACGCAAAGAGAACATCCCACCGCCGAGCTGCAACAATCACAATAAGTGTGCGCTCAGCTACAAGAATCCCAATTTGAATTTCACCGATACGCGATACTTGGAGACATGCGCAGATTGTCCGAACCAGTATCCTTGGCTGGGTGACGCCGGCGGCACCGGGATACCCGGCAAAGACAACTACGTTCCTGATAACGTTTAGGAGGAAGTAATAATTAATTTAATCTTTTCTGTGTCTTTTAATCGAATAAGGCTGATTTACGACGCTGACTATTATAAATGTATTTTAATAAATTCATAAATTTAATAAACACGGAGAAAATGAATAAAATCGTTGGGAAGTTCAATGTTTCGCAATGTTTATTATTTTTTTTTGATGATTTATCATATCACTTACTTTTGTTTATTAATAAGTGATGCGCATGTCGAGTAGTTGATGTAGGAATTTTGACAGCTACCATATTAAGTCAGTTTAACTAAATTTATATTGAATTAAATATTTTTACAGCACAATTACTAAACGTGAACGTATATTTAACGCACTGGATGCCATGGCAAAAAAAGCTCTGAATATTTCTGGCTTTCTGAAAACGAAACAAAATTGTACAAGAAATCTGAGAAAATCGCTAAGTATCAAACAGGCCTAAGAATTTTGGGTATATAGGCAACTCAACATACACAATTGCCAATTTCGACAAAACACCTCGCATAATTAGTATACATATATATGCCTATAACTTTTATTTTTATAATTACCTATTGCGGGAAAATCCTCAGGATGCAAAGTAATATAATGTCTGAGCACTGCATCCCTCTCAGCCAAATATTCCTTTCTCATGTTGTCGTAGTATTGTCCAGTTACCCAACCGAAGCTAGCTGCTATAGCATGATGATGAAGACCTATAAAAAAAAACAAGGGAGGATTTGATTGCAAGTCAGATTATATAAGAATAGGTTATGTACGTACTGGAGAAGACAGGCTTGTGAAGAAGGTAATTTGTGAGCCCGAGTACTGCCCAGCAAGTGCCTCCTACTAGAGCACCACCCCAATATTTATTGATGAACGGCTCCGGACGCGATAGATCCGGTGTTAGCAGAGTTATTGGATCGTGGGAAATTGTTGGCCCAGTCCCGGCCATCATTTATTTTAATTTTATTTGTAGTTTCTCTACTTTTATCCTTGATGACAAATGAAATTGACATATGACAATGACATTATTGACCTTGCAAAATTAAATGACAAGTGAAGTTTGGTTACAGGCATATACGCATGCAAATGCAAAAGAAATTGACATATGACAATGACATTATTGACCTTGCAAAATGAAATGACAAGTGACGTTTGGTTACAGGCATATGCGCATGCCTGAAATTGACATATGACAATAACATTATTGACCTTGCAAATTTAATGACAAGTGACGTTTGGTTATAGGCATATACGCATGCGCATTTCAGCAAACGCATGCGCAATTCAACCAAAGAATTGGAATGGCAGAGTAGTAGCCCACTAGCCAATTTACTACAGCCACACACAAACGCATTTGCACATGCATGGACTGCACGCAATCACAAACATTTGTGTTGAAGTAGAGAATTTGTATACTACGACGTTGATTGAAGTGAATTTTTTAGCTTCTTGTTCGTGGCTTGGCTTGTGTAACGGCGCTAAAGCTCGGATTTCCAATGAAAACTAAAAAAATGGCTGATGTTTTCTCGGCGGACATTTGGAAGAATTGGGAAAAAACTGGCAAGAATGAATTGTAAGTCTTTCAGAACTACTTTTATTATCAAAAGAGAAAATGCTTTTGCCTTCTGTTCCGAGACGTGCCTTCGTGCCCCCCGTTTTTCGTTTCGTTATCAAAATATTTAACATTTTGCAATGATAACAACGCATTTGCATAAATTTGTTGTTTAAGTATAAATGAAGAATATTGTGAGACGAATTAAAACTGTTTTTATGTAGACTGTCTCAGATTACGCTGAAAAATCTTTTTTCTTCAAAAAAAAAAAAGGAACGTAAATGCAAACATAACCTCAACATGCATTTCTGTTCCATTTTTTTCCTCAGATTGCTTCAATTATTTGTTTCTTGTTTCTAGCATGAAAGCGTGTGTGCAGCTTGCCAAAGATGAGAACAGAAGCCCCCTGTTTGATAAAACGGACAAACTGACAAATCTTTTTAGCCACATTAACGACTTAATCTCACAAGGTATTCGTGGAGCGCTCAAAAGGGAATTGGTGATTGGTACGTTACAAGAACTCGTCACTTTACACAATGATATACCTGCCATCGTGCTGGATGTGCTCAACATCATGGATGCTGAGACATCGGAAACTGGTGCAAATGGCGATAGCAAAGAGCGAGCAAATTTTTGTTCGCTTGTCAAAGATTGTGATAAAATCCTATCGGATAAACTTCTCAAAGAACGACTGGAAATTGATACGCTGCAAGAAATTGGAATACTGAAGAATCGAAGTTTTTATACAAAATTTATTAAAGTCAAGACCAAACTATAGTAAGTACGCTAGAAATGTTGCATTGCGCATGCGTAGAAGCGCACGCGACGCCATATTGTCTTTGGAAGATTTACGTTTGTATGATGCGTCATAGGCGTGCCAAATTATGAATTAAAAGCATTAATAAGACTGTTTTGATTTATATTTAAGTACGAAGTCAAAGTTTTGATGAATGCAAACAAATTTATTGCCGGTCAGTTTTATCGTATTCATATGTATTGTTTCTGTCTTCTTTAGCTATAAACAACGTAAATTCAATTTATTCAGGGAAGAAAGTGAAGGTTTCGCCAAACTAATCACTGAATTGAATCAGGATTTCGGTCCCAATGTGAAACCCGAACATTTATTGGACATTGTGCAATCATTAATAGGTAAATTGGATGGATATATATATTTTTTTTTTTTGAATTGTGTAAAACTTAGCTAACCAAATATTTGCTAAATAATTGGATAAATGCGTTTTTAGGTTGTTTTAATTTGGATCCAAACCGTGTCTTGGACATAATCCTCGAAAGTTTTGAGAATAAGCCGCAAGACGTCCGCCTGTTCATTCCTCTCATCAAATGCTACATGAACGACGCGAAAACCATTTGTGAAGTGTTAGGCTCCAAGTACACATTGAACAAAACCAATGAACTCATTCCACGGTCATTGTATATTTTGACAGCGCACCTTTTACAACATCAAATAATCAGTTTAGATGATATTTACATTTGGGTAAGTGCAAGATTACTTTAAACCTGTAAAAGTAGCTTTCATTTTGTAAGCTCTGCAGCTAATGTGTTTTGAATAATTTCTCTTAGTTTACGCCGGATGATAAATCAATGTCAAAAGACTGGGAAAAAGAAATGAAGGACGCGAAAGAATACGTCCGTAAGTTATCAATAATCTCGCTAAACAAAGAAAAAGAGGAAGCTCCTGAAGAACGAGAAAATCCTCTCGAAAAATACTACACAAATCAAAAGCTGAATTTATGTCAAGCATTGATAGAAGTCGGCGATTGGACCAACGCCAAAGAGTTCATCAATCGCCTTCCCGAAAACTACGTCTTGTCCTTTGAACCTGTCGCGTTAGCAATCTGCAAATTGCTTCACATCATCATTGAACCCGTCTATAGACAACACTTCAAAATCGGGCGGATACAAGGCAAACCGATCGGACCTCACGATAATCCACTAGCACCCAAACAAGCGAAAAAGTTCCTTGAGCTGCGCAATGATGCGTTACCGATGCTCCAGCTGTTGGGACCATCCTTATACTACGACCCCATTTTGATGTACAAAATCATTCGTCTCGCAAAACTGTCGTTAGCCGCAGACAACATCGACGCCAGCAAAGGTGCACCGACGCATGATTCTCTATACTATGACATCGTCACCTTGCTAGATGTTTCGATGTTGCCTGCGTTGTCGTTCCTCGATTGCAATTGTTCGATCGCCGAAGAGATATGGAGTCTAATCAAATTGTATCCGTATCAAACGCGCTACTGTTTGTACAGCCGATGGAAGAACGAAACGTATCAAATCTTTCCGGATTTGATGCGTCGACGTGGCGACGCTGAAAAACAGATTAAGAACATTATGAAACGAGTGAGCAAAGAGAACATCAAACCGGCCGGACGGATTATTGGGAAGCTCACGCATTGTTCGCCGGGCTTCTTGTTCGATTATGTACTCGTGCAGATTCAAGTCTATGATAATTTGATTCATCCGGTTGTCGATTCACTCAAATATTTGACGAATTTGTCCTATGATGTGTTGGGCTTTTGTTTGATTGAGTCTCTCGCCAATGCGGACAAGAAACGAGTGAAGCATGATAGTACGTCGATTTCAAGCTGGCTGCAAAGTTTGAGTTCGTTTTGTGGCGCTGTCTTCAAGAAATACAATATTGAGCTTACTGGCTTGCTGCAGTACGTTGCTAATCAATTGAAAGCTCAAAAGAGGTAAGAAAATGAACATTAACATAAATAATGCTTAGTGTACATGTCAACTAACTGTCAATAATGTTCGTTTTTAGTTTGGATTTGTTGATTCTCAAAGAAATCGTCCAGAAAATGGCTGGTATCGAAACGGCGGAAGACTTAACAACAGATCAATTAAATGCAATGTCCGGTGGTGAACTATTGAAAGTTGAGGTAAGTTTTAATTGTTTCTTCGTTTTTTTCCTCCTCTGTATTTTTGTTTTTCCTTAGGCTGGCTACTTTAGTCAAGTTCGCAACACAAAAAAGTCCTCTCTCCGTCTAAAGGAAGCAATGGCTGATGAAAATTTGGCTGTGGCTTTGTGTCTCCTAATCGCCCAGCAAAAGTACTGCATAGTTTACCGCGAAACACAACAAAGCCACTTGAAACTCGTGGGAAAATTGTCCGATCAATGCCAAGACACGCTCGTCCAATTCGGCACGTTTCTCGGCAGCACGCTGTCCGTCGACGAATACATTAACAAACTGCCTTCGATACAATCAATGCTACTGGAGTACCACATACCCAATGAAGTCGCCTTCTTTCTCGCGCGCCCCATGTTCAATCATGCCATTAATATAAAATACGATCAGCTGCGGAAATCGGACACCAACTACAAAAAGATGTCGACGTCGATGAAACACCAAAAGTACTACGAGGCTGTCACTGACGTTATGTCTCCCGTGCATAAATCGTTGGTGCCGCTACATCCGGTGAAGGTTTGGGATGATGTAACGCCTCAGTTTCTGTCTACGTTTTGGTCGTTGACGATGTACGACTTGTTTGTACCGGAGGAAACGTATCAGCACACAATTAATAAGATCAAGCAGACGGCGCTGAATGTGAGCGAACCGAATTCGAGCAAAGGGAAGAAGGAATGCGAACGGTATCAGACGCTGATTGAAAAGTTGCAAGACGAGAAGCGGAAGCAGCAGGAACACGTTGACAAAGTGATGTATCGATTGAAACAAGAGAAGGATAGTTGGTTCGTTTCAAAGTACGCTAAGAATGATACAATTACACGATTCTTGCAACTGTGTATCTTTCCACGATGCACTTTTACACCTATTGATGCAGTTTACTGTGCCAAGTTCTTGCATATCATTCATTCGCTTAAAACTGCGAATTTTTCAACGGTTTTATGCTACGACAGGGTAAGTTTTCTTTTAATAGCTTTGCAGCCATATTGATGATAGTAAATAAACCAAGAAATAAACCTTAGAGCATATAAATATGGAGGGAGCACGGGAGTACGGATTTAAGCCGACTGAAAGGCATAAAATGTTGTTCTTAAGTTTTAAAATGTGATATTGCGCAAGCGCACACGTCAGGTGGAACCTAAGAGCACACCTCTTATTCACGCTAGCGGAATCTCAGATTTTAAAACTTAGAACAACATTTTTTTGTCTTTCAGTCTAAAATTGGGCCAAATTGGCCATACTCTCTCCATATTTATATGCTCTAAGAAATAAACTGTGAAATAAGAAATTGGCAATCTTAGTTTATCGACTATCCACCATAGGTCGAAAGGACTTGCATGTTTTCGATTTGGCACTTGGGGTAGTTCATGAACTGTTACGGAACAGATAAATTCATTCGAATTCATTTTTCTCTTTTCAACTGTTCCAAATTGGAACAGTTCCGGTAAGTGTTCAAACCGAAAGTAGCGATTAAAAACGAAATCGTGTTGCTTTACAATTGATTGATTCATTTTCTTGGTGTCTTTTATTATAGTTATTCTGTGATGTGACATATTCCATAACATCATGCACAGAAAACGAGGCAATGCGTTATGGCAGATTCATTTTATCAATGTTGGAAACCCTAATGCGATGGCACAAATCGAAAGATGTATTTGATAAGGAATGTGCCGATTATCCAGGATTCGTGACAAAGTTTCGAGCGTCTGATCAACAATCAGATAGCCTCGATCAAGTTGGTTATGAAAACTTCCGACACGTCTTCAACAAATGGCATTTCAAGCTCACCAAAGCCCTTCTCATTTGTTTGGAGTCCAAGGACTACGTGCAGATACGTAACGCACTCATCGTACTTATCAAAATCATTCCGTATTTCCCCATGTTGGTGAAACTTAGTCATATTATTGAAAAAAAGATTGAGAAACTCGCCGAAGAGGAAAAAAACAATCGACAGGACTTGTACACGTTGGCCATAAGTTATGTCGGGCAACTTAAGAATAAAATCGCGACTGGAAATGTGATGCATGAGAGCGAATTTCATCATGTTGTTGACAAAGAAAGAGAAAAGAACGTAAAACAAACGGAAATTAATGCGAAAGTTGATGTAAAACAAAATGGGGACAGCAAAGGTAAATAACTATTGGAAAATACGGTGGTTATTGAAAGATGATTATGTTTGTTTTATTCCAGCTGATGCTAAAGATACATGGGAGAAGAAAATAAAGCGGCCAGCGGAAGAGGAAACAAAAAAATCGCAAAATTCATCGCAGGAGAATTTGTAAGTACAGAGAAATTGTTTGTTTTTATTTCGTTTATCATCATCTAATAATCGTTTTTAGAGCTGGAGAGAAACTAGTTGACAAAGATCGTGCTTCAAAGGAAGATTCCAGAGAGAAACACACCAGGAAAGAGGAAAAACGGGAGGAAGTTGAACGTGATCGCGATAGGGATAGAGAGAAGCGACGCGAACGCAAAGAGGAGAAG
>JARJEB010031057.1:0-18864 GCA_030264535.1 Liometoxenus newtonarum
TGACTTTGGAAGAGGGCCTGGATTTTGTTGAGAAGGTTGCCTATAATATATCATCCGACAAAAGCGGCCTTTTCGGACACGCGGACACTTTGAAGTAAAAGTCCAGGCGCAAGGAGTAGAGAAATGAAAGAAAAAAAAACTGCAAATTGAAGTTGTACGCGGACTGCGTGAGGTGTCAACGTGATATTAATGATTCACGGAGGGAGAGAAAAACGCACTTCTTTTATTCACGCGCGCGTTTAGTAGCAGCCCGTTCACTCGATTCAGGCAATATAATATTAAAGGGTAGCAATAGGGGGAGAAAGGTTTATAAAATTTATCGAGCCACAGGAATTGTATAAAAAGCCCTTTAGCCTTTCTCCTTCAAGTGCCTCGACCCTCCTTCGCTCCTTCAGTATAGTCGTTCAGTTGCGTAATCCGCCCAAGTACATCGATGCCTCGTCTCCGGATTAACCTCCTTCCTCCTTCACCCTCTTGCTTTAAATCCGTGTTTTCACGGCAGATTGCCGAAGCTTCGGAACGGATCTAAGTGGTTTGTTAAGGGGTTTGTAAAGGATAAAAGAAGGAAATTAATTGACCAGACGCGCAGCGTTATCTTTGCGGCAGTTGTAAGACAACCAAAGTTATTGGAAATGGGGTAGAATGTGGAATGTTTTGTTTTGATCCGACAGGGGTGGAGTGCCGCGATGTGCAAGTATCGCATCGATTACTTAGACTTACTGCGGCAACCGATTTTAAAGCAGGTTTAACTTAACCTGACCAAACCGAACCTGACCGTTAAAATCCACCGAAAATGGGTCGAAATTTGGCCAAATTCGGACGAAACCTAAGCAAAATGAAGGTATTTTCGGACGAAACCTTAGCAAAATGAAGGATTTGCCTTTGACAATGTAACCCGACTCCCCGCGGATATTTCATAAACGAGTAAACTTTATGTAGCAATCGGGATTGCATTGGGATCGAGCTCGTCGAGGAAAAAGTGGAAGCGTTTGCGTACCTGCCTGCGGTATACACTTTATTGAATATTTAAAGCCACCCCTTGTTTATATAACGTTTTTACATCAGTGCTTGTATATCCGCTGAAAATTGTTTTCCTTCCAGCAAATGCAACTAAAGCAACTCAATCAACTAACGCTATGCATTTGTAATATTTTACAGTTACTCCTGGAACATTTAGAATGCCTGGTATCCAGACACGAACGTTCCCTGCGAATGACGGTGGTGAAGCGACAGGCGGCCGCTCAGTCGGGCGTCTCAAGTGAGGTGGAGGTGCTGAAAGCATTGAAAAGTCTATTCGAACATCACAAAGCACTAGATGAAAAAGTAACCAACGATTTTCGCTAAGTTTATGGAATGGATATGAAAAACGAATATTGTGTTTCAGGTTAGAGAACGATTAAGGGTAGCATTAGAAAGAAATTCGACGTTAGAAGAGGAGCTAGCATTAACCAAAGAAGAAGTACGTACGAATTCATTTAAGATTGTTTTAAATTTTTTTTTAAATTACTCTTACAATTGTCATTAACGAACCATGCGGATGTCTTATGAATTAACAATTGCAGCAATTATAGGTCACTTTCTTGTCAATAATAATGCAAATGTTTTATGTATAAAAAACGTAAGAGGTCGCTGGCAGCAGAAACTATAACAATATACGAAACACGTGCATTTTTGTTGACCAATATGGCTTTGACAAAATCTAAACATTTGAATGATAGTATCCACTATATCCACTATCCACTATAGTATCCACTATCTGTAATAGTAAACTCTCTGGTTTTAATGTACACGTCCTGAATTAGTAACTTTCGTAATTGGCCGAATATAAAGTGCTAAAAACCGCTTTATTAATATTCAAAAAGTAGAAAAAGTTGAATGGTTTTTGTATAAAAATGCTGTCTCAAAAAGTAATTTAAGAATATTTTTTAAGTAAAAAGAAACGTTTGTCTTTTAGTTGCAACAATATAAACTTGGGGGTCCGCCCTCGAATGTACCTGCTGTAGATGATAAACCAAAAGAGAATGGCCAGATTGAATCCGGGGACCAAGTTACAAACAATTCAACGTCACATAAGGTATGAATGCCCTCCCTTCCAAGTTAATTGAATAATAAATACACTTCTATAAATAACTTAAATATGCTTAGGCATGTGACAATCTGAAAGCTTTCATTTTATTTCAATCAAAATTAATTTCTTCGTCTTGATCAGAAATGTGAACAACTTGTAATAACTTGCATGCACTCTGAGAATATATCGATGTCGTGATGTGGCATGTTTGTGTCCGTACTTTAGGCAGCTGGAAAGCCACGACTGACGAACGGTGGTGTCGATTCGGATACAGATAGTGCGGCACGCATCGTCGATCTGCAAACCGCACTTGAACAACAGGTAACGAACGAGCTGTACACAAAAATTTGCTTCACTTTATTTTCTAATCGGCTAGTTTCGTTGCGTGTGTTAATATTTGTTATTGCTTTATTAGACTGGCGAGATAAGCACATGGCAGCGACGTGTCGCGGAAATGACGAATCGCGTCGGTGAGCTGGAGGAGAACCTTTCCAAAACACAGAAGGATCTGCTCAAAGCGCAAGATTCCAATTCGAAATTGCAGCGTGATTTACGCGAAAATGTCGCACAAAAGGAAGATCAGGAGGAACGCATCACCACGTTGGAGAAACGGTATCTTAGCGCTCAGCGCGAATCCACTTCGTTGCATGATTTGAACGAGAAATTAGAGCAGGAGTTGCAACATAAAGAAGCACAACTTAAGGTGGTAGTATTTTTTATTGAAACGACGATGGTTTGTGCGTGATGTATCAATTTCCTTTTTCGATTTGTGGATTTGTAGTTACAAGAGGAGAAGATCGCCGCTATTCAGGAAAAACTCGAACTAGCCGAACAAAAGTTGGCGCAATATTCCAAGTTACCAGAAATGGAGGAGCAGCTGAAGGCGCGCATGGAGGCGCTGACGCAGGTGAGAAATCAGGTACGCGGTCCAAGCTCACTTACTATTTGTTATTAGACTGTATAGTTCTATTATTTTCAATGTTTTGGTGTACATATTAGCATATTAATTAGATGATTGATAACTTTTTCCAAATTGCACTTTTTTCAATATTTTACAACTTTATCACTTTTGTTTTGATGTGATTTTCATAAAACTAAAACTGAAACTAAGCTAAAACAAAACTTCTTGACACGATGACAGAAAACAAAAGAAGAACTAAAACGACATTCAAATTGTAGACTCCAAGTAGAATTTATATAAATGTTAGTTAGTTAGTTCCAGTTGTAAAATTAGTTCGTTCCTGTCGCACACAAGTGAAAATGTTTTACTTATATTTCTATCGTTTTAATTGAATTGTAATGAAAAGACAAAGATTTCGTCAGATAAGTAAACCAAGAGGTGTGGAGGTTGATACATATATACGAAGTAGGAATACGTCGTATTCGTACTTCGTAAAAAGATTTCGGTTAAAAGAATAAGAAGCTTGTGATGTCAAACTGTATGAAGCAAAAAGCATAGATCGGCATATTTCGTTCTACAATTTCTTTTCTGCCATATCAATTAGCAAGAATTTACGAATGTAGATTGAAAATGATAGAATTTGAATGAATTAAACAATAAAGCCTTAAATAGGAGTGAGTCTTGAGCCCTTAACTATCTAAGTGCATGTTATTTAATCAAATTTCATTACTTTTTATCACTATTTGCATCTAAACGAACTATTTTTTGTAGTCCATACATTTTGAAGTAATTGTATTGTTTGTTAATAGTATTTTTTAACGAAATAGATCAGTCATTGGTTGGATTAATTGTTTGTTTAGGCACACGAACGTCATGGTTCCGCCGAAGATAGAATACAAAGATTGGAAGCGAGCTTAGAAGAAAAGAATGCAGAGCTCGTCCGCCTTAACCAAAGACTCAAGATGAACGAGGATCATAACACTCGTCTATCAACAACCGTCGATAAACTCCTTTCCGAATCGAACGAGCGGCTGCAAGTCCATCTCAAAGAGCGTATGCACGCCCTCGAAGAAAAGAATAGTCTGACGCAAGAATTGGAAAAGACGCGGAAGTATATGGAAGAAATCGAAATGCAAAAGGCCGAGATCATGAAGGAGTTGGGCAAGTCGCGTTTGGAGATTGACAACGTGAAGCGGCAGATGTTACAGCAAGAGATCGCCTACAATATTCAACAAACAGACGCGCTGACGCGAAGCCTATCGCCGAATGCCGTCGATCCCAGTTCGTTCTCGCGGAGCGCTAGTCATTCCAGTTTCGATACGCATTCGCTACCACGCCGAACGAACAAGACGCGTACGCCGATCGACGATGATCCGAATAAGATGTCGTTCGCCGCACGCTCGATGGCCGAACAGGAATGGGAGAAGTTACAGCAGGCGCACGTGCTCGCCAACGTGCAGCAAGCGTTCGACGTTTCCAGCGATGCCGAATGCGATGACAATGAGAGTTTGTTCAGCACCGCCGACATTCTATCGCCCTCCGGCCATACCGACGCTCAAACATTGGCCATGATGTTGCAGGAGCAGCTGGATGCTATTAATAACGAGATACGCTTGATACAGGAAGAGAAGCAGACCACTGAAGCCAGAGCTGAAGAATTAGAGTCGCGTGTGGGTAGCATGGAACACATGAATTTACTGGCGCGAGGACGTAGTCTTGAACGACAAAGTCCACCCGTTAGTGGACGTTCAACACCCAAAAGTCATCATTCACCGCAAAGAGATTACATGCATAAATATCATACGGTAAGTGTTTCTATATTTGCTTCGATTCAATGATGTTAGATCATAATAACCAATTTTTTTGGTGTGTTCTTAATTTCTTACTGAACTTCTTCGAGAAACATGTACTGTATAGATATGTTCAATTGTTACCTGACTTAGATCAGTCTAAAGTAAATAATTTTAACAATTACATGTCTATGTTGCACATGCTTAATGTTAACGATTAATTAATGATCGATACGCATGAACATTTATTTGAATCGCTCGCACAATCATTTCATACATCGATTCATCGATTTGAATTCAATTGCTCGAAAAATGGATAAACACTTGAATGGTCTCTACTAAATGTTGTGTAAAAAGGCCCCGGCCTCAATGTCACCAGCTCATTTGCATCAGTATCACGGCATCATGAGTCCAGGCGCATTATCCGAGTCGCTGCCGAACAGTCAGGTTTGTTTTCTTGTTGAAAAAAAAAACACCCATCAAGTCCGTCAAACGTAAAACCATGGCATTCGAATGCGTAATCAAAAGGCTTAAAACATCAAAAGACACACGAATCAATCACCACCAATCATCAAACATTAAGAACATCATCTCACTCACACTCTCACTCTAGCTGTTTGGCTGCATGTCGGATTTGCCCGTTTTCAATTCATTTTGAATTGTGTATAGTCTTGTGCCTTGATTTTTGTTTATTTTTCGATTAGCAAATCAAACTAATTTACTCATTAAGCTTCCCATACAGCTTCAGTTGGCACCCATTAGTTCGGAGATGTCCCGAGAAGATATGCTCATGGGAGATAACAGCAGCGGCGGTGGAGCGTCACCCTTAACGGCGAGATCGATGCGATTGGAGAGGGTTGCACAGGCGTTAGCACACAGTCAGGAAGAACTAAGGCGGTATGTACCTTGTTATTCATTCAATCATATACAGTTTATCCTCGGTATTACATAAATACGGTGGATAAAGGATTCATAATTCATTTGACTTGCTTTTGTTAACACGGAGCTTACATTTCCTTACTAACATTTAACATTTGTGCATTGTACATTTAGACGGACGGGTGCAAGCGGATTTCCTCCGGGAGTTGCTACCTACAGGTTATTTAATGTTTTACCAATAAATTTCGGTTTTTTTCAACACTGCATTTGTTCCGAATCACTTTTGTACGTTTGTAGAGGCGATTTTGTTTATATTTCTCGATATGTACAAATTTGCACCCTCTTTCATTCCAATGTTTCCATAAATAATTGTAAATATTTGTACATACCTAATTCATTGCACGTTCGAACGTCATTCTCCTCTCCGAACCATCGCCGCTTTCTCTGGGTTTATTTTCAATTGTCGCTTGTTAGAAATTAGATTAGAGTAGAAAAGTGTGTTTAGGCCGGGACAGACACCCCCATCACCATTATCCTCTCGTCATAGCAGCCAGGAGAGTCTGCATAAGAATGCAATGGGCGGCATGCCGAGAGACGTGTCCGCGGCGGCGGTAGCAGCAGCGGCGGCGGCTCAAAAGAAGAAGGGTATTAAATCATCTTTAGGTAGATTCTTCAGTAAAAAAGATAAGGTAGTATGCAATTCGTGGTGTTTTATCGTAGTTGTCTTACGGCTCGAATTAATTATGTTGCAGGTTAAAGGCAAGGAAATTAGCGAAAGCAATCTTAGTCTTAGTCAAGCAAGTATTGGTCTAGCGGATGGGGAACTTAGTGATTCAATGAGCATATCAGGCAAGTTAGGACAAATGGGACAAAAGGGTGAATTCGATCGACGCCAGAAGAAGAAATATGGGTAAGATACATTACTGAAACTAGTAACAGTTTACAATTTCCATGTGTGAATTATATAATTGTTGTTCTTTTTGTTTCGTTTAGTGAACGCGATTATAGGCAAGAATTATTAGCGGAAGCAATGAAAGCGGGCACGCCATTCGCCCTGTGGAACGGACCGACGATAGTTGCATGGTTGGAATTGTGGGTGGGTATGCCGGCGTGGTATGTGGCCGCGTGTCGAGCGAATGTCAAATCGGGTGCCATCATGAGTGCGCTCAGCGATACCGAGATTCAACGGGAGATCGGCATTAGCAATCCTTTGCATCGACTGAAATTGCGCTTGGCCATTCAGGAGATGGTCTCGTTGACATCGCCCAGTGCACCGAAGACGTCGCGCACCACTTTGGCCTTTGGGGATATGAATCATGAATGGATTGGCAATGCGTGGCTGCCAGCACTCGGACTTCCACAATATAGAACCACGTTTATGGAGTGTTTGGTTGATGCGCGCATGCTGGATCATTTAAACAAAAAGGATTTGCGTGGGCAGCTTAAAATGGTTGACAGTTTCCATAGGTAATTGATTAATATGGCAAAGCGACGAATATTTCAATAATTTTTTGTGATTCATAATTAGGACCAGTTTGCAATTTGGTATTAATTGTTTGAAGCGAATAAATTACGATAGGCACGCACTAGAGGACCGAAGAAAGAATTGCGAGAACACTGTTTGTGATGTTTTAGTTTGGAGCAATGATAGGATTATTCGATGGGTTTCATCAATTGGATTAAAGGTTAGTTGATTAAATTTTACAAGGTGAAGATAAATTCGTGCTTTGCTCTGTTTTTTAAGGAATATGGAAACAATTTGTTAGAATCAGGTCTTCATGGTGCATTGTTAGCATTAGATGAGAATTTTGATGCTAATAGTATGGCGTTGGCACTTCAGATACCAACGCAAAATACTCAGGTATAGTACTTTTTGTTACTTTGATGATTGGACACACGTACACATTTTAATTTTGCGTTTTTAGGCTCGGCAAGTACTTGAAGTGGAATTCAACAATTTGTTACGCACAGCTAGAGGAGGTGCATCACATCCGGACGATATATCTCGCTCCTGATCCATCGGATACGGCATTGAGCGTATCGAACAGTCACTTGCAGCGAACCAGTAGTGCTCTACCTCTCTCTCGTCGCCGTTCCATACCAGAGCTTCGACAAGAGCTTTATGATGCAATTTACCATACACACACACACACACACACACAACACACGACAAAAATATGAAACATCACATTTACAAAACCGACACACCTTAAAAGAATAAGTGAAGAGATACAAACAAGGGTTTTATGCATACACAACTCAACAACACACATACACGAATATTTACCAAAATGATACCCATGGATCCATGATCATGATGAAACAAGAAATAATAAACCTGTGTATCGTAAGTATTATTAATATCCTGTACATTCTCGAGAGACAAATTGTTGTTGTTCTTTGTTGGGGTTTGTTAAGGCAGCGCCAGTCAGTATTAAACACGCGTGTGCCTGCTGCCTGCTTTGTAGACACATTATTACAAATTATGTTTTTATTCTAATTGATATCGATATATTAATGCAGACTTTAGCGAAAATTGATCAAGAAACAGGATGCAACTAAAACTAAAAACAAATTTAAGTATGACGTGCGTGCGTGTATAGAGTAACACGTTTTGCAGAAGACAAAGACATGTTGTTTAAACGGAATCTTCCGGAATTGTAAGTAAAATAAAATAACTAATATATGAATTATAAACAAAGCAGAAACACGAAGTGATTTGCGAGAAAGATACACTTGATGACAGTTATTTCCGTTTTGAAAACAAATTCCAATTTTTTATTACTACTTAATTAATTAAATAATTAACGACGGTTAACACAATTTAACGAAGACGAGCTACAAAATTTAATATACAAATACCATTACAGTAATTATTATTATGTATGTTGCAACTACTAGGGACAAGAACGTATTATAATGCTAAATAACTAAAAAAAAACATACCATTTTTGAAACATTATTACAAACAAATATAAAAGGAACAAAAAAATGAAACAAAATAAAATGTTAATGCACGATTTCTGTATATATTATACAGAGTAACGACGTACTTTTTTCTAAGTTTTATACACCATGTATTTGTATTATATTTTTACTCGATATTTATTATTTGATTTGATAAAATGAGAAATTAGAAAACAAAAGTAAACATTCGAAAACTATGGCAAAACAGATAGCAAGTAAAAATATACCTAAACATACAACTACCAGAGTACAAGCGTATCATCCCTATTGTAATGCTTATTCCAACCAACGTAAACATGCAATACCAGATGGAAAGACTCATTCATAACTAATAACTTACCACATTTAAACATAACATAAACAAACATAAACCTTGTTATTGATTGCAATGCCGAGTTGTGTATACTCTGGGAATGATTGTCATTACTCGTAATTGATCTAATACCTAATAGTGTTAATTTATGTACATTGTATTATACATAAATATAAACGATGAGACTCGATCATTAATTAAAAGCAGTGTCAGAAATGAATTAATGAATGAGCTAGCTGATTGATCATTAGGTATTTATTCGCAATGTTTATTATTTAATACAATTTCTGTGTGAATTTGTTGTTTTGTAGCTTGTCGAGATAATCTTGACGACATTCCATTTCATCAGCTGGGCGATTGTAGGGCTGCCACACCGGTTTTCCGATGAACAACCTATTGGTACGTATGTACATCTAAAAAGCAAAAAAATACGAAAATCTTTTTATTAGAACTTCATTTACTTATTACATGTTTCAGTTTAGTTACCTTTGTATCCAATGTAAATCGATGATAAATTCCGCTTGGAATAATTACGAGATCGCCACGGACCACCTGAATCCGGATCCATTTGTCATTGTTATCCCTGACGTCAAAGTATCCAGAGCCTTCGATTATGTACCTAATTTCTTCCTCAGTGTGCAAGTGTTCCTCGAAAAATGTTTTCAGCTTTTCTTCGAGATTTGGTACACATTCAGCCGAACAGGTAATTTCATCTTCATAACTGTATCCTCTGTCTTTTCTTATTACGTCTAATTTGCTTCTGTTATCCGGATCAATCTAAATGTAGATTTTATTGCGTGTTACTTTTATGAACATGACATGATTGAGTTAATGGAATGTATGTAACTTACATAAAAATATTCTACTCCGGTAGCGCTGAATAAGTTTTCAAGTGACACATATTCTGGCGGATTTAAATGATGTTCAAATGTTGGATCATTTTGATTGTTGTCCATAAACCACGCTTTTACCATTTTTAAAGAAATAAAATCCCGATTGAGCTCTGTGCCTCTGTTGTGTTGCTACGTCAATACTACACAGATGAACTTTGATCAGGCCCCAGCTGCGTAGCAACTAGCAACCGAGTAATTGCACAGATTTTTGGGGGAAGTTTTGAATTTCGCGCCTTTTTAGTGACTTTGGTTTCTATGTTGGTGACCCTGTTTTACTTCATATGGAGAATGGCGGCGCTGCGAGCGTTCTCTGCGTTACTTCGTTTTCAGTCTACCCAAAATGGCTAGATCGCTGAATTGCCACCGTAGCGCGTCATGTTACCTACATCTAGGGAAATTTGATTTTGACCAACTTGAATTTCGCGAAAGACGTCACGTTGACAGAAACGTGCCAACAAACCATCCAATATTCCAACAATCGAAATTCATGAAAGTTGTTCGAAGTTCTCCTTACGCGTGCACATAAGATTTCTAATCTTCAACGAAACAGTTATTAAAAAAACACCATAACTAAGTGCAAACAATTAGTGCACCTAAAATATCTCTCAAAGTAGCAACTTTAAGTTATCAAAACTAGTAATCATGGCACCGAAGGTAACTAAAAGCTTCACAAAGGAAGAAGAACTCCTTCTGCAAGACTTTAGTCGAAATGTCTCCACAAAATCATCGGCCTTGTTCTACGGCAATGCACTCATCGTCTCCGCTGTTCCCATCTGGCTCTTCTGGCGGATCCACATGATCGAATTGACTTCCTCGTTCATTCTGTTCATCGCTATCACTGGTCTCTCGACGTACTTGATGTCCATGGCATATCGCAACACCAAGTTCCTGTTAAAACACAAGATCGCCGTAATGAGGGAGGAAGCCGTGACACGGGATCTTACCAAAAAGCTGGCCGAAGATAAGAAGATGAGCAAAAAGGAAAAAGACGAAAGGATCTTATGGCAAAAGAACGAAGTCGCCGACTTCGAAGCTACCACCTTTTCAATCTTCTACAACAATGCCTTATTTGTGGCCATGATCATCTTCGCTAGCTTCTATGTATTACGTAGCTTTACACCAACTGTTAATTATGTGCTCTCTGTTGGCACTTCAGCTGGTTTGTTGGCACTTTTGTCAACTGGTTCACAGTAAATGAACGTATAGAATTAATAAATAATTTTTGGTACTTTATCTACCAATTTGTTCATTCATTGTTATATTTATCTCTTTGTGAAATTAAAAATATAATTTTTAATATACAAACATTTTGTACGAAAGGAAAAAACTAAGATTAAAAAAATATTTCCTAAGTAAAAAAGTTTGATTTCGCGTAAAATTTATCTATCAACAAATATTGTGATAAAATACGTTTATCACCTGCTTTCCTATGTCTAAGTTTAAAAACTTAGAATAAGTTCCTGCATATTGGACAAGTGCTCTTGTTACTTGTGCTAAACCATTTATACTGAAAAAGCCACCAAAACGCGCAAGGTAAGTCGAAATAACAAGGAAAATCGAATAACTTACCAAACAAGCAGCATGAAACTTCTTCCTGCACGTTTTGCACGACAACTTTGGTAGTTGATAAGTACCTGGATGCAAAACTGCAAAGCAAATGTAACATTCTTCGACGCCGTCAAACTTTTTGTCCAAATTGTTGTTCCATAACGAGAGTGCATCCCAAATTCTTCCATTCTAAACAAAATTGATTAGTGTGTACAGTTGGGCAAAGCAGGCCCACCGATAGCTATTTTGTGGGGTTATGAAATCCATATTCATGTTAATTGGAGGAAAATGGAGGAAAATTATGCACTTACTTGATGTAAAACGCACATACGCAACTGCATAAGCCATTGTTTATGCGGCAAACCACCAATCTGTCGATTGCATTGCACGTCGGGCCCGCCTAAGGGATAATTCGAAGGTAGCGTTATGATGAGTTCCATCTGAGCATCATCTACAGTGTAAACGGCAACAACTTCCCGTACAGACGAATGTACTTTTATCTAGAACAATCGGACCTTCAGAATAGTTCAAAACCAAACACCATCAATACGTACAATTAAATTCTTGAAGTTATTTTCGTGTTCGGACACTTCAATCAGTTCCTGCGTACATAAATGCGGCGATATATAGCTCGACGTTACCCTTTCGACTAATTGCGATGTTCGGGTTTCCGCATTCGACCACCATTGACGAACAGTGGCCGGAAGTTGCGCTAAAGTTGATGAATATACGGAACAATCAAGTCGTTCGATTTTTTCACTAGTAATTGGTTCTGCGAAAACAAACAAACAAGTTTTAACCGTTGGGGAATACATGTAATAAAAAAAATATACGTACCGTATAAAGCTAGAATTGCCTTGTCCACAAACCAGCTACTCAGAGACGATTTAACGCTACATTCGGACTGGAAAACTTCCAAGGGCATCAATTTAAAGATGCTATTCAGCAAACTGTTCAACAAATCTTCTTTCCTCAGCCAATCCGAATACTGATAACGCAATTCGGTCGAAGATTTTTCGCATAAATGTAATAATACGTCCCACAAGAGCAAGTACGCGAAAGTATAAGTGTACGAATCAGTAAATGGTTCAACTCTGCAACTATCTTCACCCAATCTACAGAGAAATAATAAATATCCTCGCGGAGTTTATTACTACAAAATATTGTACTTACTTGAAGTCGAGAAGCATTGTTGATACAATATTGTGTGTTTCAACCAAAAGGTCTTTAAACTGTTCGAAGATTAGACCTTTTTCGTGGGGCGTATTCGTGTCAACAGCAATAGCGTCAACTTGTATCAGTCCTGATGACAATACTTTGAGCATATGATAACCCCACAACTGTAAACTGTGCACTGGACTTGTTAACAAGGCACAGCATTGTTTCAACAGCTTCGACCACTTCGGCATGCCTTCAATGCGACAATCAAAAACGTATTGAGGTTGTAAATTGTTAATCACCGTGCCGAATTTTTGCAGGAAGGGTTGTTGATTCGTTGGGACAGTTTTCGATGACACTAATTTCTCTGCAAAACAATTTCAAAAGTCAATAATGTTCTCCACCGACTGACAGAAACATTTACCTGATAAATACAACCAGATCCGCACGATATCCGCTGTAATACTTTTAACGAAAACGTTGTCCCATTCGTCAATGTATGAATTATTCGGTTCGTTCGTTCGTAAATATTCAATGTGGTCTTTGACAGCTATGTATAGATCACAAATTGATACAATGAATGAAGAAATCTGCCGAAAAAAATAAAAAACATAAGAATAAAAAAGATAAAAACAAAGCAATCAACCTACCTGTGGATTTGTGTACAAACTCTTCGCTTCGGCCAGTTTTCCGCTCCATGAGCCTAAACTCACGACTACAAAATCCCAGTGGCGTCTCGTCAGTGTCGTAGTTTTCTTCAGAACCAGCATGTATCGACACAATCGTGCAATCTCAACAATAATCTGTACGTGCTCCCAGTTAGTGAAACTTACGTTATAGAACTTCAGTTCCATGGCCTGGTTCTTCAACTTTTCAATGCAACCGAACACTTCGCCGATTTGCACATCAATTTCATCGCAATGCAATAAACTTCTAAGCGTTACGATGGCTTCCAACGATTTTATTCGTTGTTCGACATAATCGTAGGTAATTTCCCGGTTTTTGCAAAAGACTTGCGTTAGATGCATACGACTTAGCGATTCAGCGTTGTTCGTTAGCCTTTTGTACGTTTCGACTGCATGTTTCCGTTTCATTTTAATATCGACGAAGTACGTATAAGCCGGTTGGGACCAAATCGCACTTTCCTCTTTTATTTTCATTTCGAGTGATGTTTCAAGTACCGTTTTGATAGCAGGTTCCAAATTGTCCAAGAGCTCGTTGTATTTGCCGACGAATGTTATGTTCAAGTTTGACAAGTTCGCGTAATACTTTACCTTTAAACAAACGAAAAAAATTAACCCGTGAACAGGAAAAAGAAACGAATTGCAAATTAGAATTGACTTACATGTGTGTAGTTACCCAGAATATTGTCCAACGTAACTAAATCCCGTAAAAGTTCCAATAAAAACTCATCACATTTATCAACTAGCTTGACAATGCGATTCGTACAACTCTTCGTTTCCTCATCCTCATCATCATCGCACTCCCCACCGTTCGCTTTAGTGAGCAATGTTTTAATAGCCAATAGCTTCCACGAAAAGTATTTCAAAATATCGCCATCCTCGATATCAGCACAATCAAACTTAGTAGAAACCGGAAGACATATCCCGCCATTCAAATACTCCGCCTGTCGTGCCAAACTATATATTTGTTGCTTCCAGTTGATGATAAATTCGCGATTGAAGAACAGTTTCAATACATTGCCAATCAGCAATGGTTTACTCTTTTCGATCGATAATAGAAACTTGGTAATAACATCAGTCGTATTTTCAGAATTATCATAAATATCGCCATTGTTGCTGAGTATGAACTGTTCCAGAATGTTGGCACATTTCCCACTTAGCAATATCAACGCCTCTTTATCTACTTTGGCAGCAATAGTGGCAAGTGCATCCTGCCAAGCAGTCTTCACTTCCCATATGGTGTCCTTTGAGAGATACTCCGAGTAATCGCCTTCTTTCAGGTTGCATGTGAGTGCAAACAAGGCTAGGAACAATTCGTCTGAGTAAGTGAGGCATAGTGTTTCTGTGTATATTGAGGAAGCGATGTCCGATGCTAAGCTGGCGCAATGGTCGATGGTGAATGGGTGATTCAATGGATCCAAAAGGCAACAGTTAAACTGTTCGATTAACTTATCAACTGCTGATTTTGCTATGAATAATTCTGAAAGGAATCAATTTAGAGAAAAAAGCACAACTTTTTGGTATTTGTTTGGCACTCCAACTAATGATGGCAACGTTTTAAAAATAAAACAGTTTACCTCCTTCGTCCGTTGTTTCAGTGAACGCCTGTTTAAGTAGAAGGCTCAAGTCGCTGGAGGAACAATCGGCTATTTCGTATTGAACTATCATAACGAGAAAATTTGCGATTTCTTGATTGCCTAGCCAAGTTTGGACCACTTTATCGTTGTTATGTGGATGGGAAAGTGCACGTTTAATACACCAACTTAAGGCATCGTCATTTTCAACCTACATCAAACAAATAATAGTCAATCAAATACAAATTTAAATAAAACAAACAAACTTACAGCCAGAAAATTCTCTAAAACTTTCCTAGTTTCTTCTTCATTGGCGTATTTCAACAATAAAAATATCAAATCAACAACAGCTTTGCTACATAACAACGGACTCTTGATCCAATTAAACACCAAATTGAAAAGCAGCATTGAATCCGCTTCGGGGCCACCGCAAAACTCTGTCTTCAAATGCCGTACAAAGTTTTTGCTTTCAAACTCTTGCGCCAACGCCACCACGTTCTCAAGCATCCCCGGAAGCTTTTTCGTCTTATTCTCATCAACGACTTTAATGTAGAACACGCAGATATTGTAAACGAAGCAATACAATGAATCTAAATAACATTGATCGGGATTAGAATATATTTTCGAATCTCGTCGCTCTGAATCTTTACGGACATCATCTTCAGTCATGAATTGCACTTTCAATTGTTTCGGTTTGATGGTGTGCTTCAACGACACCAACAAATCAATTTGTCGACAACTCAATTCGCTTACGTCCTTGTCTTTACATTCTACTGCTTCCGCTGCATACTCCGTAATCCTCGTTGTGAACAATGTTTCGCTTTCTTGCCAAAATGTGTTTAAGAATATGGCGTAGTTCGGATAGTCGGCGTCTTTATTTTTGTGCCAGTACTGCACCAATGACGATATCTGATTGAAAAGCGTTTTGTGAGCTGCACGTGAATCGATTAAAGAAGTGTCGAGGAATGGTATCAAGTGCTCTTTAATGAGTTGTTGGGAGAGATTAAGATTTTCGTGGTTTTTCATCACGCTGTATTGCAAACACTCGATGAACGCTACGGATATTGCACGCGATTCTGATTGAGATGTTCTTGCACTTGTTTGTCGTAAACTGTAACAATAAAAGATGAAAAATTTATAATCACATTGAACAACAATACAAAATGGCCAACATCAAATATAAGCAATCTCCATGGAACAACGATTTTCGATTGGTTGCGAAAGAGCGACTAGGACCTGTACTAAAACAGACTTTTTGTAATATCTGTTTTTGTACAGCTCTTTTGTACTAGACTTACCCAATTTTCATGTTATCGAAAAACTTGGGTAAAAACGTCTCGTTGTCCAGCGTCCCGAGTAAGTGTGAAATGAGAGGAAGCAAATTAGGATAGATAACTGTTGCGTTCCCCTGTCCAGCTTCCCGTAGGACTTTCCACAGTTTTGGTAACACCTTTTCTTCAACATTATAATAGTTCCACCATTCCTAAACAGATACATCGTTAAATAATAATTTTTACGTTTCTTTTTATTCACTACCTGAATTGTTTTTGTAGTTAACAAAACAGCTTCCCACAGATTTGATTGAACAGTGGGATCGCTTTCGTCCAAATGTCCGAAAACAGCCTTCACAGCTTTCGCCTCTTCACCATCCATCAAAAATGCAGCCTTTTCGCAAATAACAGCTAAGACAGAAAACCATGAAGCCCGAATCTGTGGGACATCGTTCCGTGCAAGCTTCCAAAACTTACTATTGGAAATAATCTTCTTGTTCAATTCCTGTGCCTTTTTCATCGCCTCTTCAGGCACTTGTTTAATGTACAAAGAGTAGCCTTGCAAACTCGATATCAAAACGCGTTCGTACTTAGCCCTGCCTTCATCTTGCGTCATTGTTTTCGGATTGCTTAATGTATTCACTGTGTGCACTGTTAGATTATCACAGATGTAGTTCAATATCTCCTCCTGGCAGAAAATGATGGCTTCCAGCAGTTTGTTGCTGGGGAATGCGTCTTTAAAGGCCCGATGTGCTGCAGACGACGCCGGTGCATATGTGTCGTACTGCGATGTGAACCACGGACCCGCTAATTGCTTCAAATACGGCGCTAAGTTGCGTTTAGCTTTGATTACCACTTGATTGTGAGCAACATGAGTTGCTTCCCGAACACGATGTTCAGCATCTGTTGCCAATGCTGCATAAAGACGAGGCCAAAATGGTAGGATGGCCTTTACAGCTTCGGCTTCTGTGTTTTTCACCAACTCCATAAATTCCTGCAACGCTTTTAGCTTTGTCGTTGCGTCTTTCTTGTTCATTTTCTTGAGAACCACTTGGAAATTTGAATCAACAGCGGAATCAATGTCTACATCAATTGGTGTTAACGAGAAGCCTGTTTCTTTCATTGCGTTGAAGCTAATAGGTGGTATCGAAGTTCCTAGGAATTCTGCACTTCGGCCAGAGTTTGATGGCTGTAAAAGTACAGAATGTAAATGATGTCTTCGGATTTGTAATTATGAGGTTTAAAGCTTACCCGTGCATTATTTTTCACTCTTTGTGCTTGTTTTTGTTTGCCACCCATTTTATTTTCAGAAACTCCCAACTGATTAACGCTTTGTAGCGAATTAAGAATTAATTAAATTCGTCCTTCTCCTCCGTGGTTTGCCAATTTGCTAAACACAGAAGATGGACGATGGTAGTCAAATACGTAATTTCTTTCGGCTACGATCGGAGAGAACTGTCAATAATACTTCATTTTACAAATTAATCCGACCTAAAAAACAAAAATTGTAGTATCATAAGTCGTGTTTTAAACGTGAGCCTGAAGGCGCATTTCTTTGCGTTTAATTTTTTGCACGCGGTAAAGTGAAAGCTGTTTCTTTGTACCATTTCTCCCGAAAAAGTTCAACTTTTCTATCCCTCGGCAGAGACGGGTAGGAAAGGTGAAAGCATGCGCAGTTGTGACTTTACCTCTCAATAGCATGCGTATATGCGTACAAATTTGAGATTACCACTTCTGCTTCTCGTTTTTGTGGAAGAAAAATATGGATTTTTTCGATCCAAGTGAGAAGTTCTGCATATTGAAGGGCAAATTTATGTTTAGTGTATGCAACCAAGCATACGTGGAATTTAATTAAGAATTCAAAAGAAGTTGCCGACCATAGGGATCGAAAATTAATTTCTCACAAACGGTGCAACCTACGAGAAAATGTTAAAGGTGAGAAAATGTTAGGCACTCTAGTGCCTATACGAGCGTATTTTTTGTTTGACAGTTTTATGCCCTTCTTTACCGACCGATTTTGCTCAATTTCACACCAGGTCGTAAGATGGCAGCTCCAAAACCGCGTACCAAGTTTCATTCCGATCAGTTGCTTGGTTTGGCCGGAATCGTGGTGACAGACATACATCCATACACACACACACGGACATCAGGCCAAAAATTATTTTTTCGGAGTCAGGGGACCAAGATTCGTGGAGATCCGTCGAAAAAACCGGACATCGAATTTTTGGGATGAATCCGATACTTTCCTATACATACCTTCGGCAGTATCGGAAAGTAAAAATACGGTGCGGGACACAGCACAACTTTTCGATACCATATTGCTACACTATGTATCGGTATACTGTGTTAATACGTCATCGTAGCGCATTAGATTCGTGTCGTTGATTGTTTTCAGTTTGTTGCAAATTTTACATTTTAGGAATTAATATCTCCCAAACTATGCTTCCTACGGAAAAATGATATAGGAACTAAAATGTATAGAATGGCCCGGGCTACAAGAATGTATTTTTTATTTTTTCCTATATGTAATATTTTGCCACTTATACGCTAATCTATGTTTTGACATCCTAGTAAAGTGCCCTTCTTTACCGACCGATTACCCACGTACCAAATTTCATCACTATGCATTCGCCGGTTTGTCAGGAAATGTCAGCGAAATTTTTTTGTATCAAATTGAATGAGATATGAGTCGCCAAATCACACAAAAAATTTGAATTTTTTGCAACGCAAGGTCACACTTATCAGCTCATAACATTTAAGATATAATTTTCAGATTTTAGCGAGAGCAATTTTTAGATTCAGCATTAGATTTGCAATAA
>JARJEB010031060.1:0-10812 GCA_030264535.1 Liometoxenus newtonarum
ACGAAAATACGCTCGCATCACTTTTCCTTTCCAATTTCGGCAACACTGGGTACAAAACAAGAACCAAATTGTGTATAGAAATATAGATTGTTGAAACTGGTATAGAACTATATCAGTGTTTCTCAACCACTGTGCAGCGACGAACTGGGAATACTCTACCCAAAGAAGTAGTTCAATTGGCTCTACCTTCCTAACCTACAATTTGAATTACTTTTAGAAACCGTGAGTTATTTCAATTACGAAATGTATTTAGGAAAGCTTAATCTCACGTTTTTTTCATTAATAATTGAATTTTACATGAACAGTTTTCTCTCTCGACGGGGCTCGAACTCGTACCTCTGCATTTCTAGTGTGGTGTTCCCAATTAGACCACCAGGGAACCGTTATCGTAAGCAATAGACATAATTCTTCTTGTAAATATTTTTGATGTTTAGCCGAATTTACACGGTCACAATTTGGTAACGGCTCCCTCGTGGTCTAGAAATGCAGAGGTACGGGTTCGATCCCCGCCGAGAGAAAAAATTGCCTTCCTAAATAAATTTCGTAATTATTTTAAATTTATCTTATTGTTAGTGTGCAGCGCCAAATTGGGAAATCATTAAAAGTGTACCTTGAGGAAAAAAAATGTTGAGAATCACTGAACTATACTAGAAGAGTAAAACGCTAAGTGCCGGCCCTATGGGAACTGAAACTGTTGGGGGGCCCTCTGCTCACTTTGCAGTATATCGCACTAATAGCCCTGTGCTGCCAGCACGTGTAGCAAGCAATATTAGGAGCTAGCGCAAGCAGTTTGGTTTGTTAGACGTCGTAGTCGTAGCTCTGCGCCTGCCTTCACCTTCAGTAAAGAAAGATTCAACGTTAGCTTTCGTTGTATGTTGTTGGTTGGCGGCGGCACGTTCAACGTGTCCTACCACCTACTAGGCCAGCATATATAGTTCTCCAGCAGGGCCGAAAATTACACGGACCATAAACATGGAATACTCCATAGGCTAATATGGCTCACTCATCTTTCACAATCTGTATAAAATCTTATCAGCAACGCCAACAACGCTGCGAGAAAACTCTATAACCCTAACCAAGGCCATACCCAGGTTTCGGTGCTACTTCGTTACGTATGTAACAATATAAAGGAGTAACTGGGAATACCTATCTAGTCTCTACTATCAGATTCCATCAAGTAACGTATAGAAGAAAGATGGGAGAATTTAAACTTTTGGATATGGAAAGAAGCTACACCATTTTGGGAAAATATGCAAAATAAGTCCATATTCTTCATCTCATTTGTATGAAATGAATTGATGATCCATTTACATTAACAAGCGATACAATTGATGTTTCTTTTTTTTTGTAAAAAATTATTGGAAATTGGAACGACACTAAATCGCAATATTTTAATAGGTTTGTTAGCGACACACCTTGAATATCCCGCTAATCAGTCGGAAACTGTGCCAGAGGGCGCTGCTGAGCTGTAGCTGGGAGTAGGCGGGGAGTTGTCAAAGAGGAAGGTTATGCTTATGAGAAATAGCGAGTGAAAGACGTTGTTGTATGAGAAAAGTTGTTTTTAGATTCACTGGGAATTACAGAATTATTTATAATAAATTTATTATTTATAATAAAAACTTTTGTTTTCCACTAACTTCATTAAAAAATGTCGATTTATATCATGAAAAAAAAACACACTAAAACAATGAAATTCTTTCAAAGTCTGAATTTTTTCTGAAATAAACGAACGGTTATGATAAGGTTATGTATCATTTCAAGCCACTCCACACTATTAATAGATAATTGAGATACTCCATGTCGGCAAGTGACAGGTTTGACCTTAATTTGACCTTCCCAATGAACACCTGATCGGGATAAAGATGAATGAGCATAATAACCCTTGATTTACTTGAGGTGTATGTTTTTTCCGTCATCTTTATCCCGATCAGCTGCGATTAAAATTAGCTCCGTGACGTGGAATATGGATTGCTTATTTAGTTTTTCTTAACGCATATTGCCCCACAGCCAGTTGACATTGACAGAATTCTGGATATTACTATAATAGTCATGTGACTTTGGATTTTTTTTTACTTTCTGGCCACATACCGAACGTATGTAGGTATAAGAAAGTAAGGTGATCATGAAAAAAATTAGTCTTATTTTTCCCTCATTCGTGGAGATCCCCAGGTCAAAAATCGGCTTTTGGTCTGATGTGTGTGTGTGTTTGTGTGTCTGTGTGTTTGTGAGCAAAATTGAGGGCAAACCAAGCATCGTATAGGACTGTAGTAAAAATAAACAAAATCGGCTGGTAAAGAAGACACCTTTACTCGTAGGCCAAAACTTCCAACTCGCTAAATATTGATTGTAGCATAAAAGTACCCATGTAATCTCCGAATAAGTTTTCAATTTCTTGCAAGATTTGCCATTAACATTTCTTCTAGAGGTAATGGTTCGGATTATATTTGCTACCATTTCAGCAATCTCATAACAATTACCAACATAAGAATAGCAATGAACAATGCTGCTTGGGCGCCTCTAAATTACTCTGACACTCTGAATTGACAATATAAACTTCAGTATTGAAATTGACGTGAAATGTCATCGAAATTAAACCATTTCCACTTTACTATCAGAATTACTTTTACGATCGACGAGTTCTACGAAATCGTTATGTTTATGGCCGGAAAGTTGTGCGCTGCGAATTTAACGCACCGATTTTTCATTATTATTCTTGCTCCTTTCCAATGAAAAACAATTTTTGACTCAAATTTTCCACAATTTCCACAAAATGGAATCTAAATAACTTGCCTGGGTATTCTAGGCAAGTATACTATGTTTTTAGTACTTACCTATATTTGTTGCGGTCATTCTATATTCTTTGGCGCGCTCACTTTTTCGACATAAAGAACGTTATAAGGTGATATAAGCAAGCAACGAAAGAAATTGAAACATAACACAGGATAACGTTTCCCAATGTCACACGTTGTCCAAAGGAAAATAGACTTTCCATTTTCTTGTATGGTGTTTTCCAAAATCCAAAGGCAAAGACATACCATTCTCTCTTTTGTCCTTTCTGCATGTGTTCTCGGTTAAGTTACAGATTAAATTAAAGGACTAAATTCCAAAAGAAATAACAGACTAACGAACTTTTTTCTTTGGTTAACCAAATATTTTAATTAAATATCAATCGTAATTCGATTTTTTTTTTCAATGATTCAATTTCTGTGTACTTTGGATCATTCCTTGATTCTAAATCGTATTCTTTCTTTGTTATCTTCTTGAGTTGAGTTGATTCCTTCCAATACTCAGCTTATATGTACATACGGAATTTACTACACATAAGTCGCTGACTATATGTATGCCTAGCTCCCACAGCCGCCTCCTTTAGACCTCTTCCTCTCCTCTCTCTATTCCCAAAAGCGCAACGCTGCTTATCAAGCGTCGGACCGTCCTGCGAATTCAATTTCAATACGAGCTCTCAATCATGCATGGGTCGTGGGGGGTGAAGGGAGTGGACGACGAGATCGTTGGTGGTTGTATATGCTGTGAGCTACGTATACAACTGGGCCTGTTCAGTGTGAATGTGATACGAGAACGACGATCGTCCTTGCTGTTGCTTTGCGTTCTTGATGTAATCGAGTACCGGTCGAATAAGAGTGAGAGTGAGATGCTGTATATAGTAGATGGATGCCTAAATTTCAAATAGTATATATGTACATTTTGCCTTGGCAGGGACATCAAAGTCCCCCCCAAGACGCTTGTAACCCAAAACCACCCCCCTAAGGAAGAAAATCCACCGATGTTCATTCCCGCACAATAGCACGACAAAAGCTATACGTGGACCCTTGGAGTCGAGTAGAGTAGAGTAGAGTAGATGCCGATTGGTGCCGATAGTGAAATTTGCATATTTCAAGTTTTAGTTCTTTTTGCTGTTTTACCAAATCCAATTCATTTTGTGGACCTGTACACTTTCATCCAGCTCCTGTTATAATTTTACTTTGTTGTTTGTTGTTTTGTTGCGCGTTGGTGCCCAACTTTAACTTTCTGAATATAGGGAGTGCGAACGAAAATGTTAGTTTGCATATATAGTACAGGATGAAATATTGTTTTGTAGTTAAATCTATTTCTATGTGGGAGTTGGTATTGTGCGTAAATGCGAGATGCTAGAGTAGTTGTAGACAAGTAGTGCTTTGGTTGCCGGTTGGGTTGTGTATTGATTGAACCGGGCGATGTCCATTCCGGCCGCCACCATCGAGCGTCTAAATTATGCGTGAGTATGCGTGAGCGTCAAGGCACTGACTTTGCACATCTACGGATCGTAACTATTACTCCATCCACCCATCTACTAGCCGAGTTGGAGTAACAGATATTGGATGTTTCCGGAAATTCACAAAAAATAATGCAGAGAAAAAATTGTATAATTTGTAGATTTATGAAAAGTTAAACTTTTTGTTCCGGGGAATACTTGTTTTCGTAACATCGATAAACATGCTAATTTCGTGCACATTTTACTTATCTCTATAACTAAAATTTGCGTTAATTGCCATTTTACTCTCCCCCTTTTTTAAACAAATAGAACCCATCAAAAAATAAACAAGCACTGACATAAACGTACGCCATTCCATGTATATGGAAAAGAGGGTCGTTTCGTTTTCTCTCTTCCATAATAATACAGCATCATTATCCACGATACGCAACGCATACATATACATAACGCGGCAAATTTGTTTTTGTCGAGTATTATCTTCTCTACTCCTCCCGTTCCCTTCTCGTTCATCTATCTGGTCAGAATGTAATTGATACTTCAATATCTAATAAACAAAAATTAATAGTTGTAGGTAATAAGGATATTATCAGTTATTAAAGTAGGTAAAGGGACAATTACAAAATTCAAATAACCCACTGGGTATCATCTTCCGTCTTCCGTTAACCCATCTCATTATTTTTACAAGAAATGCGTCACCCAATCATGCTGAATTCGATTGGTCCACGTATTTTCTTTTTGGCGCATAACTTTTATTTTTATTTATTATTGTAACAGATGCGTTCGATGTGATATAACGATGGCCAAGTTTATGAAAAGAACATCCAAACCTCCTCAATGTGTCGTTTACGTATAGTTTGCGGTCTTGGCGAGGTGGCGGCGGGTTGACACTGGCGTAACAAGCAAGCAAAGGATCAGATCAGCGGTTTTGCGGCAGTACGGGTGAACGGGCACCGCAGTATCACGAAGGGCAACTTGCCTACCCTACAATAATCCAGATTCCAGCTCTTATACAACATCCAAAACATCAATCCATTCCGTGCCATTTACGAATTTCTGTTTGAAATTTTAATTTGCACGTCATACGCCTGAGGCCAAAATAAAGTTGACAAGATACTCGTGTTTAAAAATTCAACACTGTTTCTTTTAAGGAATATGCGTACTACGAGGGGGAAACATTTCAAGATTTTCTCCAAAGTCCAAAATTTAAATCAACTTGTTTGTTCAGTTTCTACTGTGCACTGCCAATGCCAAATAAGTTATAAATTTTAATGAGTAAGTATATATGACTTAATTTAATGTATCCCAACAGTATTATCTACGAAATTGTCCCCCCCTTAAATAATGAAAAGCGTTAATGGGACTAAAAGGACTCCCATCAAGCCTGCATGTAATATAAATGTTATTGGGAGCTTATTGGGGTGGGGAGAGAGGGACCGTCGTCCACTCTAAAGCCCACTCCGTTGCTCTATCTCTAATCATGGCGAGTTAATATTTAAATTTTGACTTTGATTATAAAAGTCGTGCGTATTTAATGAGCATTACCATCGGGAGCAATGACAATCGTTCCCGTTCCCGGTTTTTATTCTATTTTACTGTTTCCCTTTTGTTTACGAGAATTGTTGGGTACATTTCGTGCGTATGGTTGTGTAGTCCTTTGCGCTAGCTAGAGATAGACGAACAGGATTGGTTATCTGGTAGATGGAATCTATTGGATTCAATTTGCGGTTTCGGTCGTATTTACCCAGTGCCTGTAACATTGTGCGTGTACTTGGAGGTCGTGTACGAATGTTATTAGTGAACGGAAAGGTATGTATATATGAACCCACCTCATCACCCTCCAAGGATGGTTCAACAACTATGTAGTGATGGATTTGGATATGTGTATAGGAGTAGTTGGTACTTTGTGTGTACGTACAGTAAACCTGGAGTAACGAAACATCGAAATTTACGGAAACGTGTAACGACTGAAGGAAGGAAGGGGCATTCAGAATAGATAGAAACGAAGGACGATGAGAAGATGGTGTGATGGGCACGATGGGCTGGCTATACAGCACTAACACTTTGGCTTCAAGCTAGAGCAACTCTCTTGCTAGTAGTAGAGTACAGTCCGTAGTCCGGAATATCTAATCTGGTGATGTAGCGCGGTGTCAAGTCCAAGTAAACCGAGCCGGACTAGTGGAGGTATTGATCTTTGAGAAGCGAAAGTTTACAGCCGACCCCCGTCCCTCTCTGCCCATGTTCAGTCCGCCAATACATACCCCCAGCTCACGCACACATCGAAAACGTCCAACTCGAACATCTACTGTTATAATGCCACCAGCATCCGCCACCCCTTGTACGATGTATACTCGCGTCTCCACGTTTTCGTATACGTATACACGTTTCTCGTAGCAACCCCCCCGCCTCACGTCGCCGCTACCATCACCACCACCCGGTTTCTGAAACGGCCGCTGGTCATTCCGCTCAGGGAGACCTCGTCATACCTCGTTTACATATTCCACTCGCCGCTCTTCTCCTCCACAATCCGCCATGCCGCCGCATACGCTATTACGTCTCTCATTCTTCCCCTTATTCTCGCTTTTCTCTCACTTCTTTACGAAGAGTATTCGAGATGACCTTATATTGGTCTACATTCTCTGACGAAATAAACTCACGAATGCTTTACATTTCTACATATCTGTAGAATATATTATTTGATATTTCATTTTATTCCTGTTTTGATGTCATATTTAATATTTTTCTGAGTTTAAAATTAAATTCAGAAATGTTACATGTTGTTTTGTTGTTTATAAAATATAAATGACTAGTAGTAGGTTAACGGACCTTGTAGTAGATAGTAGGTGAAAGTTACAGCTTCTACCAGCTAGCTATCCTATGCAACTTTATTTTATTATTCTAAAAGTAAAACTTCAACGTTAGAAATACTGACTGTTACCGTTGAACAACCATTAGCAAGCACAAGGACGAACCTTTTTCCCTGACCTCGCTTTATGTCACAAAAAATATGAAAAGATCAACTTCCGCTACTAACCATTCCTGTACTTTACTCGCTTCTCTCGCGAATTCTCAGTTTGCTTGATGCTTTTTTTGCTGCGAAGGTGTGGTTCAAAATTGGCTGTACTTTTTGGTATAATCAGCAATTAAGTCCCGACGATTCCCTCAGATGGAAAATGAATGCCTTGATACATTTTCATTAACACATCAATCAACTTTTGCTTTAGTTGTTTCAGTCTTTTAATTTATTTTCGAATAAAATATAAACTAAATCTTTACTAAATCGATTGCATAGTAGCGTCACGGAACAAGCGAGAGCATCTTGAATGCTTGGCTACAAGTTACACGTAGTCGGTGGTGATCGTTGTAAAATGCATCTGGTGATAAAAAAATTCATTAGAACGTTACGTCATACTTAATCCTTCTTAATGTGGAGCAATTTGCAGCTGCACTGAACAAAACAACTCGTTTCAGTATCGTTCATATATAATTTTGTCAACTTTCAAACTCCTCTCCGCGCAGAAACAAAACAACCAGTATATAATTCACATTAAAAAAACACAATAGAATAGTGAAGGGCATGTCTAGAGAGAGAGAGAGAGTCCAAAGAGAAAGTCCATACGGAGAGTGAAAGTCCTACGGGAAGTGTGCGTTGAAGAGCTGCGGATAGCTTCACAGCAACTCTCCTTGTACTCACTGCACCCGCACTCATATACAGAGCACACACATATTAGTATTGGTGCAGAATTACTCGAAGCTGGAGCGCTCAAGGGAAGAAACCATGAGTCCATGAGGTAAGAGACGAGGGGAACGGCCAGCGGCAGCAACGACGGAGGTAGTTGTGTAGCGGGTGAGAGATGTAAAAGGGACAGGGGTGTCGCGGGACGCTCTATCGATCCCAAAACGCAACGCAACGCGGACACTCGGCCACTTGCTTAGCTATTCATACACGCAGGCCACCTTGCACCGTCCAGCAGCATACATCATCTTCACGTTTCACATTACACTCTCTTTGCTACCCCCACGAATACACAAAGTTTGAAAAAGAAATCCCTTTCGAGATGCGGTACACAACTGACAACACTATGTGTCATTTGCTCTTCGTCTCGTTGTCATGAATATAGGGAAAAAAATGGTTAGGTCCTATTTCGGTCTACTATGTGAGGTTCTTATCAACATTAAAACAGGCAGGAAAGGAACACGTTTAAAATTTGCTTAAACTATCATAGTCGATAAGTCATCTGGACACGTTCTTGTTAGAAAAGAAAAATTGGCAACGAAATGGTCAAACAGTCCTTCCCAAAATTTAGAAGAGAAGAGTCAAAAAAAGGGCAAAACTTTGAAACATTATTTCATCCCCACCGCATGCGGTCCTCATCCCAAAGTTTTCGGGATTTGACTTTTCAATTTTTAATTTTCATTCATTAACTCGATGACTATGAGAGAGAGAGTTAGTTGATCGAGGGGGATTGCGGCCACACAATTCCGGATAATAATAATCCCACTGCGGCGTGTTGGTGATGGCCCCGATTCCGCACATTTAACTTGCTGGGTAATTTCGTATAGGTTTATCCATTGCGCGCATTATATTATACTGGTCTCTGGTTATACTATTATAAAGGGGGTTGAAAGCCATGCTTGTGTTGGTCATATACATATACGCGCGCACTTGTTAGGGGACACAAGCAAGAAATACAAGCGCCGCGACGCGCTATCAGCTCTGATACTACTTTAACATTTCTGCTTGCCTGATACGTTCGTCCTGCTGCAGGTCCTGTAGGAATACGTTCGGACACCCTACACACAACAATCCATCCTGCATTGTAAACAATTACGTCTTTCCTGGCCAAATAAAAATGTGTGTTTCGTTTCGGTATATATATAGACAGTAAATATAAATATATCCTGATTAAGGAAAGAAAGAAGTGATTAATTTACAGGATAACTAGATATCTTTGTATGAAAGGACTCAAAATACTTTCTTTTGCTTTCAGAGCATCATCCCTTCGGTAGATTTCGAAGATTTGCCAAATTAAGTTCCAAAAATCGCTGCATAAAAAATCTTACTTGATCCTAGTCTTCTAATTCTGATGAATTCCAGCACAGTGGCCCTGAATCAATTGTCCTCCTCGTTTGAAACGTTTCGTAGATATCCTGAAGTCCTTGAACATCCCGTATAAGTTTGTCTAGTCCTATTTCTGATCTTTATAGAAACTTTTCATGTTTTCTCGCGACGCATTCGTCGGCTCTCGGTTATCCTGACCTGACCTACCCTCCCTAATATCCTTTCCTTACCATTTCCCAGACGGCACACGCCGCCACAAGCTGCACCGCACTCTTACCATGCCATATAGTAAGTAAGTAGGAACATTTCGAGCAAAAGGACGCGTAAAAGGATATCCCATTCAAACCCGTCTCAAACCGAAACGAGACGCAACAAGAAGGCTAGACGCGAGGAGGCGCGAAGGACTCTAAGGAACGCACCGGAGGAGTCCTTATTATCATCATCCGTACCTATATGCGACGTCGGCTGCGGTATAGCTATATCCGAAATGAAAAGGAATTTTTGCCTTTTTCGCTTTCCACTCGTTTCTTCTATACTTATCACCGATAGTTTGTTTGTTTCAGGATTGTTTGTTATACAATGGCATGCCGCATTTTCTTTTATGTTGCGTATACACCATCCAGTCTAACAAATACCAATTTAATCATTCTTAACGACTGAACTGAAACCCACCCCACCATATCGACATCTGTATTAGAAAATCAGATAGAAAACAAACCCGCCCACTTAATTCGTTAATTGCGTTCGTCAGTTTTATTACATTAAAAAAGGTATATTTTGATAAGCCCTATGCGTTGTGTGTTTATCTGCATTCGCGTTGTTTGAAAGTTAAATACGTATACCAAGTGTTCAAAATATATTTGACAATAAACAACAAACACGCAAAATTCCCTTCATGGTAGAGAGTTTTTGCAAGTCGTATTCGTGAATATCGTGATACGACAATCCAAGGTCAGAGAGAGCATGCGCAGAGCGTGTGACCTTGGACGACCTTGATGTTACGACAATCAAAAACACGTCTTGCCAAAACTCTCTATTACTTCACGTCATTTAAGTTGTTCTGGCAAACGTAGCCAAATACCGTACTCAATGTACTCTTAATTGTACGTATGTTCACTTTAAGAAGAAGTATATATTTAACCATTTAACGTATCACGACATTCAAAAATACAACTTGCAAAAACTCTCTATTTTCTGCTAAAAATTGAAGTCGGAAATGAGCTTAGGATATGTTTGACAAAACAACACAAATAAAGTGACCTTGGATTGTCGTGTTACTACAATCAAAAACACGTCTTGTAAAAACTCTCTATTAGTACATGTCATTTGAGTTGTTTTGTCAAACGTAGCTCACTATAAGAAGACGTAAATATTTAACGTATCAAATCACGACAATCAAAAATACAACTTGCAAAAACTCTCTATTTTCTGCTAGAAATTGAAGTCGGAAATGTGGTTAGGATATGTTTGACAAAACAACACAAATGAAGTGATTAAGCGTTTT
>JARJEB010031073.1:0-13245 GCA_030264535.1 Liometoxenus newtonarum
AACCAGGAAGTTAGCTGTAAACTTTAAGGGCCATCTAACTATTCGTAGTCAAAATTATAAATAATACAGAAATCTACATATAATAGCGCCATCTTTAGTTTTGGAAATGCAAGACTAGTACCTATAAGGTTTCATCAGTTCTCGGTCAATTTTATCAACCAGGAAGTTAGCTGTAAACTTTAAGGGCCATCTAACTATTCGTAGTCAAAATTATAAATAATACAGAAATATACATATAATAAGCGCCATCTTTAGTTTTGGAAATGCACGACTAGTACCTATAAGCTTTCATCAGTTCTCGGTCAATTTTATCAACCATGAAGTTAGCTGTAAACTTTAAGCGCCATCTAACTATTCGTAGTCAAAATTATAAATAATACAGAAATCTAAATATAATAAGCGCCATCTTTAGTTTTGGAAATGCACGACTAGTACCTAGAAGGTTTCATCAGTCCTCGGGCAATTTTATCAACAAGGAAGTTAGCTGTATACTTTAAGCGCCATCTAACTATTCGTAGTCAAAATTATAAATAATACAGAAATATACATATAATAAGCGCCATCTTTAGTTTTGGAAATACACGACTAGTACCTATAAGCGTTGCTATAAGCTTTCATCAGTTCTCGGCCCATTTTATCAAACAGAAAGTTGAATAAGTAAAAAACATAAAAAAAAACATAAAAATCATGTTTTAATGGCATATTCTTTTAATTTTGATTTATGATGTTTTTTTATTATTAATCTGTACGCATTGTTGAGCATGGGAAGTACGCTTTAACAATGTGGGGATGAAAAATAATCGTCCCTTATTATTACTATATACGCATACGTATCACATACAAACAGAGCATTCGTCCTTTTATGTACTACACTACAGTTCCATAATATTATAGAGCTATACAATTTTATATTGTTTACGTGTATGTGTTCAATTTTCGTGTTCCATTCTATACCAAATATCTATATGTCTAGTAAAAGTCACAAGTCGATGAAAACTTTACTTTTACGACGCGAGTCGCCATGATCTTTTGTGTAACGTGTGTAGCTAGCTGTATTAGAATTGTACAACTCTCGACGCTCGTAAAAACTTTCCTATCCTAATATCCTATCTATTCTTTCGGTTTTACGCGTGATACTATCCTTTATGATAGAATAGCATTGAGAACATTTAAATAATAATAAGGGATAGTAAAATAATAATTGCTGAAAGAGGGAAGATGAATAATGACGAGTTGATATACTTGAGATCACCACTTTTAATAATAATTCAATGCGACTAGTTTCGTGACGTCAAGGTCACATTATCAGGCGCTACATGAATCAACACAAATTAACCTTGACAATTATCGAGCATATTTACCAAAATGCACCGAGAGCTGAAGCAATCCAAAGTAAAGTGATTAATTACTCGTAAATATCTCCAATAATTCTTAATATTAATTTGCATTTGTTCTTGTAGTGTCTGATGATGTGACCTGGACGTCACGAAACTAGTTGCTTTGAATTATTATTAAAACTGGTGATGCCAAGTATATCAATCCATCATTGTTATGATAATAATGTAAAGCACTCTACACATCACAATTGGCGCCTCACGTTGGGTGCCAGTTATGATGGGGGGCTTAGGTTATTGAAGACAAAGACACAAGTCACTTAATGTATTAAGTGTGGTCGATCATTCCTATGAAATTATACATATATAATTTGATTTTAGGAGTTAGTAAATTAGTTGTCGTGGTTCCCATCAATTGTATTTTGTCCGAAAACGTGGTTTTTGTAGCGAAGTCAGTGTGTGTGAACAAAATTGCGGCCAAATCAAACAACGAATATCGGATAATTTTACCGTGGCTGTATTGATTTTTTCAATTAACTTTCTCTTTAAATGTTAACCAAATAAAATATAAAATATTTCTGAAAATTTTCCATGTACTGAACAATACTGAAATTAATGCATAATACAGTTACGCAGTTGAATGAAATTGAAAACCATGTCTTCGTTGATTAGCCATCAGATATGAATGAAGGGGATGGTGAAGACAGAAGCCGCGCTGGAGAATTTGATACCTATTTGCCATTTGGACTTAGGGAAACTGGACCTACTAATATTATCCCTTTTATTATAATATAAAAGTCCATTTGATGACCGACCCATTGCATATTGTTTGCTTTGTTATAGGGATGTTGGAATTAGATGGAATCTACATATATTAGGATTAAATTATGACAACGACTCAACGACGATGTGTAATTTTCTTTATTTTAGTCCAACTTTTAACTATAACATAATGTATAACCATCATCACGATAGAAAGACGTAACAACAAAGGACAAAGAACTGGAAAGTGGAATGTGGAGAGGAAAGGGTTAGAACGAATGGAGAACGAGTTAGATTAGTGTGCCATAAAGGAATAATAATAACTGGGTGGAATATAATTTCAAATTTCATATACTTCTGTTTGTATTTTATGCATTGAGCTCAGTTTTGGATGTCGTGCCGTTTCTGTTGTTATCCGTTGTGATGCTGAGCTGAGCTCTAGGGTAATAAAGTACGCTTGACCAAAAACTATACATATCATAGCATGATATGAGTACATTTACGAGTGTTGTGCTTATACGGTCGTAATAATGTCAATGCCATGGTAATGCCATGGTAATGGCAAAGCTGGGAAGAGTGCGAGGAGAGAGAAGCGTAAAACGAAATGCGATCGTATATTATATTTCCATAATTTATTACGTCTTCATTTTCATATTAAATATATTCATTCATATGCTCATACTAGTATTTTAATGTGAATTCTCGTCCGGCTGTAGATACGAAAAGTTCATTGTCATCATAATATGTTTTGCATCGACTAAACAATAAATAAAGCCAACATTAAAGTACTAGTGCAAAAATTAAGATGGCGCTACCTATAAGTAGATTTACAGGATTCTGTATATGTATAATAAACGCCATCTTAATATTTTCTACCGGTTGCTTGCTTTTTGCATTTTAGGTCTTCCCCTTTCTACTGCAAAGGCACCTCCTGGCTTCCAATCCGTGGATTTTTTCCGAAGAAAGTTATTTAGTCAGTAAGAGTCTGACATTGGCTACTGGAGGGAGTCAGTAATTATCCTATGCAGGATTCTCCCACCTACAGAAAAAAAAAATAATACTATTGTCGATAATGCTCACGGATCTATATTATTAATTGAAGGCACCACGTAAAATAGAAAAGAAATGTGAAAAGTTAATAAACCAACTTCAGTATAATCGAACGGTTACTTGCTTTTTGCATTCTAGGTCCTCCCCTTTCTACGGCAAAGGCACCTCCTGGCTTCCTTTCCGTGGATTTTTTCCGAAGGAAGTTATTTAGTCAGTAAGAGTCTGACATTGGCTACTGGCGGGAGTCAGTAATTATCCTATGCAGGATTCTCCCACCTACCGAAAAAAAAAAATAATACTACTGTCGATAATGCTCACGGATCTATATTATTAATTGAAGGCACCAAGTAAAATAGAGAAGAAATGTGAAAAGTTAATAAACCAACTTCAGTATAATAGAATAAATTTAGTAAAACTGAAAAAATAAATATAAAATGAGAATGAGGAAGTACATTTTTCTTTACGACTAAACCAATATCCTGCCACTTATAATTGCACTTTCATCGAGCCGACTAATCGAATTTCTTTCTTCATGTCTTTATCTTATTTCCCATCAAGTTCTTTCAAGCTTCTATTTCACTCACACTCTTAAGGTCATCTTTGCTATTATTAGGAAGCACTAATTGAGCATAAAAAATAATACATGGTGTATCCAGAAAATGTTACTCAAATAAAAATAAAAATCTTCATAATTTTTGATTAATGAATGATTTTTGTGAACAACATCCCTACTTCTTTCTACCTTGCCTATTCCCCATATATCTATTGAAAGTAATAGCCCTGTTAATGTATATTGTCTACAAATACGACGTTCGTAACCGAAACAATCTCAACTCGGCATACACGACACAAAAGGACACGACATGCCATCGCAATATATATACGCGATCGCTTTTGTGAGTGTTGTATGTGTATATATGTATGTGTAAGCTATGATTTTTTATTGGCCGTTTGGAAGCACGAAATTTATTGCTACAAATGCGACACGGCGACACGCAGAACTTAGGGCAAACCCTCTACCCAAACCGGACCCAGACCTTACTGTTCCATGTCTCAATGTCGAGATTTATGTCCATGCAAAGATTTATTAAGATTGGTGTTTGTTTTACTTGCTTATTTATATGTGTAATACGTTCGTTTATTATAGAAGCACTACTCTTGTGCAACCATGACGCCATGAAATTCGTTATTGTATTTTGTATTGTTTCGTCTTTATGTGATTTTATTTTCCAATTTCTAAAATCCATATAGCCGCGACATAAGAAGGCATAAAATTGATATTTTCAATTTAGTAACAGAATAAGACATTTTACAATAAAAACACAATTCTCTTCAGAAATAAATAAATCGGTGCTTTAAATCATGGCCACCTGGATATAATTTGTTAAATTTTAATTAAAATTGTTTTCCTCATTTTCCTTATGGGGTGGCTGCAGTTGTTATGACAATAAAATAAAACAAAACACCTCGAGTTCCGTATTTGTGCAACACACAAATTATTCAAAGTCACACTTTATATTTCCATATTCACATATTGTATATTCGTGTGTGTGTGTGTGTGTGTGTGTGTGTGTGTGTGTGTGGTATACATGGTCGGTGGTTTACTCAATTTCTGAAAATAATAAAGCACGACTTGGACGGACTCCTGACCGTTTATCCTGAAAATAAAGCCTTGCCGAACGTGTATTCCATATCGAGTCATTTACCACATCAATGTTGGGTACCATAGATGTGCCATAGCTGCTTGTTTGTACTTCCAGTTCCATGTCTGCTTGTTTGGTATTTGCAAGTCGCTGAAGCAAGTATTTTCGATGAAAATTTAGATTGCTCTATATAGGTATTCCTTTGAGAGAGCGCGTGGTTTTAATAAACCCAGATAAGTTATTGACTAATACAAGGACTGTCATACAAGGTATGTCATGAGCACTTCATGGTGTGCAGAAAGTCAAATGTAAACATGAGAACACGCAAAATAGTACTTAATTTTATACAAAGTATTCCAATTTATTTGGACTTGTAGTCTTTTTTAATTGCTAGTGTTTTGAGAAATGACAAAATACAAGAAATTATATTTTGTGGGCTTTTTTTTGCTAGTAAACTTTAAAGTATTTTTCTATGTACCTGCGGACAACAAAAATAATTGGCTTAATTTATATTTGGGCACTTTGTGGAATGTTGTTTTTGTAGGTCTATTGATTTTTGGTATGGCGGTGATATGATGCAATCAATTTCAGCGAGAATGAAAAGTAGGGTGAGGAACCAGGAGAACTCAATATAAATGATGGAGTAAAGGATAGTGCGGTGAAGCAAAGGTAAAGACAAACTTATTTGGTCATCTCGTCCAACATCAAACTTCAGTCCGCTTCCTCTAAGCCTAAATTTACAAACGGCAGAAGTAAGTATATAAAATTACATGAAGCATTATAGCAAACAGTCAATAAGCAAACGGTATTTTGTGTATCTACGTTCCTTTTCCTGTTTTTTCACTCAGATCTGCACGAGAGAGTAAACCGTAAACTAGTTCAGAATAGTGCAGATGGCGCTTGAGAAATGAAGATTTCTGTAAATTGCTAATTTTAAGCCAATCTATATTAATTTTATCAAAATGCAAAGGAAATCAATTGATGATTTCGAAAACAACAAGATTTAGTAAATATATAACGAAGTGAAGAAGAATAGTGCAGATGGCGCTTGAGAAATGAAGATTTCTGTAAATTGCTAATTTTAAGCCAATCTATATTAATTTTATCAAAATGCAAAGGAAATCAATTGATGATTTCGAAAACAACTAGATTAAGTAAATACATATAACGAAGTGAAGAAGCATAGTGCAGATGGCGCTTGAAAAATGAAGTTTTCTGTAAATTGTTAATTTCAAGCTCGATCTAATTTTTAATTTTTAAAGCTGCCCAGTCTATTAAGTGAATTTTTATCAAAATGCAAAACAAACAAATCGATGATTTAGAAAAATTCTTGATTTAGTAAATGTAAGAAAGTGAAGACAGTACGAAATAGGTAGTGATTTTGAATACACAAATTCCGATATTATTTACCATCACTTCAGAATTAAAAAGCAAAACCGCAGAGCGAATTTGCCATTTCCATTCACATTTCATCAAAATCGAGAGTTCTAAGCTTTCTTCGTACAGCACACATGCAATTTTACGAATATGCACACCTAAGTTGCTCACAAGCTTCCATCTTCCAATACATTTTATGCCTTTCGTTATGTTCCCTGTTTGCTTTTCCTACAGATTTCGCTGCACGGCTTTAACGAAAGTAGATGTATTCTCGGTTTGCCGTATTCCCGCCACAACCGTGAGATGTGATGTGGCTTTTTTTGGTTGCGTGTTTACACGTTTTATTATTCCCGTTATTCCCGGTCACTTATGAAATTGGCTCAGGGAGAACGAGATAATACCATCTACGTGAATAATCTATAAAAACCAACACATATAGGGGGTAAGTAAAAAGGTAAAATGAAAAATGAAAAAAAAAATTGATATTTTTGGCTGCGGTTTATTTCCAAAATTCAGCAGGGTTTTTGTTTGTAAGTTGTCGGCATTTTCGAATGTATGTGTGTCTGTGCGTTTACGAAACACCTTGTATAAGAAATACACTTAATATGTACTCGTATGTAACTTTATATGTATGATGGATGGACTTTTGAATTTTAGATAAATTTGAACGTCCATCCGGTCCATCCAATTCTGTCCCTTAACATATTAAAAGTAGAAGGAAATTCGCCACACGTGCACTTTTGCTCTGTATTTCTCTCTTCTCTCATCTACTATATGTAGTACCTATCTATACACATGTATGTAGTGAAAGTCCTTTTATCTTTCAGTAACGTTTATGTTTTTACGAAAGACGAAATGAAATTTCAGCGGTCGCTGGCATGGGCATCATAATAAATTGGACGAAATTAAATTCGGTGCGTACGTCACGAACGGTCCTCGTCTGCTCATGCTGTTGCCATAGAATAGTAAACCAAACCATACTCAGGCAGGACGCAGCAGGACAAAGAATGACTCTGACCCTTTTAGCATCTTTTCATTTCCCCATCATTCAAACGGTTTCCGGCAGGCAATGTACTCGTATGTACCATGCACCTATACTTCATCAACTTATATGAAGCGTCAACTTTAAAACTACCAACTCCAAATTCACTTGTAGCTTGTAGATTTCATTAAAAGTGATAAGGCAATAAAGCAATGTGTCATTTTAAACTTATTGTGATGGGCAGCTAAAACTGTCGTCCTCAGTCCACGTACGAAACAGGAAATAAATTTTAAAAAAACGAGGTAACTTCATATTGGAAAATAATTGCAATTTCATTTAATTTAATCCGAAATTAGAAAAAAACAAAAATGTCGTGTTTGTGCGATATATTGATTAAATTATATTAGGAAACTTCGAAAGAGCAGTAAATAAAATTCAAATTCAAAATGCAATTAGAACGCTAAATTAATGAAAATCGAAACAAAGAATTAACGAAGAAGTTAGGGATGCGATAAAGAAAAAAAAATCAGTAATCCGTAATTTAATTTGAGTTGTTTGTTGCTCTCCTCTTTATTCTATTTTTTTCCTTCAATTTATTTGGAGGTATCGAATTTCTTTGGCCTTGCATTCTTGCATTCAATTTACCAAAATTCTTTCACATTACTTACTGCTTTTGGACAGATTTTTTTCTCAAATTACGATGAATCGTTTCGAGCAAAATGTTGGCTTATTCTTACTTCTTTCTGATGATCGGAACGGGAAGTGCGTCGTATTTCGTTAGCATTCGTTAAGTGGGACGGGTGAGTAAGTAAATGAGCGCTTCCCTTCCAAACGCAATTATATATCACCACACCACCATCCAAGCATTTTTCATTAATCACCATTGTTCTGTTCTCATTTCTCTCATGATGGTTCGTATTTGCTCCTTAGTAAAAAGTTGCATTCCTGTACTTCTTATTTTCGTATTTTCATTTCGATAAATTCTTAGGTCCTTTGGCTATTTTCACGAGCACAGGGCAGAACCGAATCATTAATTTCAATAATACAACGACAGAAAATTCGATTTCTTACAAATCATTCAAAACATTTATATGAAAATTAAATATGTAATTCAGGATATTACGTTAATGAATTACATGGTTGAGGTCACTTTGGGACACTAAACTTTCCCGTACCGTACCGTACTCGTACATTCCTTTTCCTTCATATATTTGTTTTATTTCCTTGTTCTTAACCGAGAACATCCATTCCAATGCCACAAACAACACCAGCAATAAGTAATAATCTAACAGCGACATCTACATCATTTCAGAACGCATATATTCCTAACCACACTTTCTTAATATTTATTATCCACACAAATACAATATTGTGCAAAAAGTCCAGTGCTATGTCTAAAATTCGAAAATTAAGGTTAGATTTATACCATAAACAGAGATATAATGTAAAGATGGGTATAGAATGGGAATTTAATTACAATAAAATATAATGCAAGAGTGCCGCAATTTAATGTTCACCATGTTCCCGCTTCCCCCAATTTTCCTTTCTCTGTTTCCGATGCTTCAGATGTTTCTCCACATTGCCTATCCTTCCTGAAATATACTTATGTTTCTATATATAGTTACAAGTTTAGCATATACTAACATTAGAAGCGCTAGAAACAGAATGAGAATCTAATTGTAAATGTAGTTGTAGTTGTAGTTGTGTTGTTATGCCGTTCCGAAAGCCATTCCCGCCACCACAAAACGGCAACAACACGTCGTATACATATATACACACAAGTATAGAGGTTGGCGACGGCGACGGTGGAGGCGGCGGAACGTCGGTGTTAGCAATTGCAACACTGCAGCGGCGTTTACAACTTTATAGGGTTGTTTTAAACGGGTTTAATTACCGCAATACTCAACTACCCAACTTGTTCACTTGTTCATTTGTTCATGCAAGCATCAGCATGCACATATCGAATTGTATATTCTACATGTTTTCGAAATGCATCTTTTCACACACCGTGAAAATAATCTCAAATTTGCGACTGGAAAACAAAATTTTATTCTCAACATTACGGTATTTTCTTTATTAATTTTTAGACTTCTCTTTGTTCATTTGGTAGGTTTTATTTGTACCTATTGTTCTTGTATGGTTTTTTTGTGTGTGTGTTTTTTTTGTATGAATCGCGTCTGGATTTTGAATGCTTGGAGCATCGATGAGCTGAGAATTGGAATTGGCCGACGGACGCTGGTGGCGGTCGTTGACTATGTATACTTCGGTCCCGCCAATGTTGGAATATGCACGAGTGTTGATTAACAATAAGAAAAGCACGACAAGAGATGGTTTTCGAGTTTTAATTAAAAGCACCGGAAAAATAACAATGGACGAAATTAGCCATGGCGAATATTATATGATGGCAAAAACGAAATATAAAAGTGAACGGCGCGAAATTGGAGAATGGCAAAGTGCCACAACGAACAACACACTGATTCACAGATTGTCTACTCGTCTGCCAATATAGTTTACCCAACTCTGTACGAGTGGGATACAAATGCTCTTTTTTTTTTGGTTATTATCTGTTGATTTTCAATACGACGAGTTTTGGTTCTGTAGTTACTATAACCGTTGCTACAACGGAATTCAGAACTTATGATCAACCAATAAAAATTTCATTTTGACCTTCGAGGATAAACATACTTTTATTATTTAATTTTAACTAATGAAAGTGAAAATAATAATTCTTTTTATCATTCTTGGATAATTGTTGTTATAATTATTATATTACGTTGACTAAACTCCAATACCTAAGCACCTAATTTCGGAGAAAACTCCATGAAAAGGAAGCCTGGAGACGCCTCTGCCGTAGAAAGGGGAGGACCTAAAATGCAAAAACCAAGCAAGCGGTAGAATGTATTAGATTTATTTAAAACCTTTATTATAAACCGTCCAAAAATAAATAAAATAAATAGAATTAGCAAAAAATGTGACATTGACATCTGCGAAATAATTTTAAATTTTAATAATTTTCTTTGTCCCTTTAAAGTTTAAACTTTTCATCAATGTGCTTCTGTAAATGTATCTTATGTATCCTTTTAATGTTGCCCCTCTTTATCCCTTGTTCTAAATTTGCTTTACATTGATTCTTGATGCCAGCTACAGCATTGTAATTTTCTTTGAACAACCCTTGTTATCCTCCTGTCCATACCTATAACCAATACCTTGGTTCTTTGGTCATCTAACGACCAAATTGGTAATTGGTTATTCCCAAAGCAACGAGGCAAAGGCTTTACAATCTTAAGGTTTCGTCTTACCTATGTTAAATCCAACAAACTCGAACAACCCTAAATATCCCTTAACTTAGGTGTATCTTACTATACGTAATTCCAGTAATACGTATGTTCAGGACTCAAGGAAGTACCAAGTACAAGTGCAGAATAGTACAGAGAGAGAGAGAGAGAAAGAGAGTTGTCGACTTGAAGTGAATCCATAGGGACATCAGCATCAAGGACTTTTTCTTACGTCACTTCGTCGCTTGCTTACATCTTCGTTTTCCCTTTGCTTTACCAGTCCTGAGTATAAGTCCATCCCACGTCATTAACTGACCGTTGGTTGATTACAGGGGACAATCCTTCAAATTATATTAACGTAAAAGTTAAATTCATGATGACCATCTTAACTTTTTAGTACTTATTTGAAATTATTACAATTCGCTATTGTTTCTTACATTTTCTTGAAGATTTCGTGAATTTAAGAGAAATGCAAGTCAATCAATACAAGTTAGTCAGTTAAGATGTCGCTTTAATTTTTGCAGGTTTCTGTAATTCTGCATACATGCCAACAAGAAAATTGGAAAATTATAGAAACCTACACTTTAAATCACCATCTAACTATTCACTATAGAAATTTTCTTGATGATTTCGTGAATTTAATAGCAAAACAAATCAACACTGAATAGTTAAGATGTCGCTATAATTTTTGTAGATATCTGTAATTCCGAATACATGTAAACTTAAGAATTGAAAAATTATAGAGACCTACATTTTTAAAGCGCCATCTAACTGTTCACTATGAAATTTTTTTTTGATGATTTCGTGAATTTAAGAGCAAAACAAGTCAATACTGAATAGTTAAGATGGCGCTTTAATTTTTGTAGATATCTTTAATTCCGAATACATGTAAACTTAAGAATTGAAAAATTATAGAGACCTACATTTTTAAATAGCCATCTAACTATTCACTATGAAATTTTTTTTGATGATTTCGTGAATTTAAGAGCAAAACTAGTCAATACTGAATAGTTAAGATGTCGCTTTAATTTTTGTAGATATCTGTAATTCTCCATACTTGCCAACATTGAAAATGTATAGAAACCTACATTTTCAAAGCGCCACCTTAACTATTCACTATGCACTACTTCATCTTACGCAAAATTTTCATGTAAATCTATGAAATAATAAAGGATTATCTTAATTTCTCAATGAATTCAAGGTCCAACTTAAACTAAAACTGATTTGAGTTTTAGAGTGCATATTGGTTTGGCTTTAAGTTATTAGTAATTAGTCTTTGAACAAGTACAAATAGCGCAAGGACCCAAGGACGAGTTAATGCTTAATATCTTACAAAAGTATTAGCAAGTAACAAGTTGCAAGTAATAAGTAACGAGTAGCAAGTACCAAGTACCAAACTAACCCTTTGTATGTTATGCATCTTTCCTTTATTCCATTTAAGTTCCGATCCTCGTCATCGTCCATGCAGCATCTTTGTCTTTCCGTGTACCTAATATATGTTTTCGTTGCCTACCTTGTTGTCTTCATATTATTTCGTAACATATTAGCATGCATCGACTACACTATACATATTAGTATTATATTAGTAACCCCTCTTGTCCTTTACGTCCTCTTTGTCCTTCTGAACAACGGTGAACAACTTCTGCAACTTCCTTATGTGGGCGCTTCACGTAGGCTACGCTTTCGGTTTTAGATCCTTAAATTGTATAATATACGTTGTATCTATTTCTCAAGAGACTTGAAATGTTTCGAAGAACAAGAATTAATATATAGGGTGGCTTAGGAAATTCAATACCGTGACAGATTGTAGAAGGTCAAATTTTCAGATTTATTTAAAAACGGAAAAGAGTGAAATGCAATAATTTCGAAAATTCTTAGTTTACAAAAGACATGATAAGAAATATTAACACTATGAGTGCAAAGTTTTTTTGCAACACCGTGTAAGGTCACTCTTATGCCTTTGCGCCAACAAACAGTATTAGATATTAGTTAGTTCAACTTGAACTCATCCTGCATACACTTTAAGTTGGTACTTACGGACTGCACACACACACACACACACACACACACACACACACCCAAGGACGTCTGCTACTGCTTGTTATTTGTGATAATATGTAATATCTAGTAAATTATTGTTGTACACTAGCACTAACATAAGGAATAAGGTATGAGCATAAGCTACTATTGTACATATAACTAGTAGTTGTATTAGTTTGATAGTGAATAGTAGTAGGTATAGATAGGGATGGGTAATGGTAATAGTGGAGATGAGTTCAGTAGCGTATAATCTAATTAGAATTCCAGTTAGTGTATATAGATACATGTATACTAAATATATATGTATAGATATATACATTCTACATTTAGTAAATTGTATGTATTAGATAGATAGTGTGCACTAATAGACAATACGTCTTGTTGATGTTGATAGTCGACTTCTAATAAAGACTAGTTTTAGTAATACGGCAACAAATAAGACTTAGAGAAGCGTAATTTGGAAATTTGGAAATTTATATGTTTATCAATTTGGGAATTTCTGCAATACTAAATTTAGAGCCTTAGCAGTGATACTTATTAGAAATCGTGCATATGTGGATGCGTTAAGATGTCGCTTAAAATGTGCAGATTTCTGTAATTTTTTAATAACTACATTAAAAATTTCCTACATTTTTGAAGCGCCATCTTAATATTTCCGAATGAACCCAGAACATAAAATTAAATAAAAACACTGTTTGCGATTCCAAATTTTATATTAACAGAAACAAAAGACACCAAAATTACAAAATTAAGACACAAATATGCGTGGTTCTATATATATA
>JARJEB010031087.1:0-13275 GCA_030264535.1 Liometoxenus newtonarum
CACGCGATATTCATCACTATTCTTTTGTTCGTCGGATTAAACTTGTAGTAAAAGGCCTTTATCATTATTGAATGCAGCGAAGAGCTGTGCTTGACGTAAAGTAAATCTCTAGAGGAATAATGACCTATTATTGACGTGTGTCAAGCTCGATTATTCGCGAATGATATTAATGAGGGTTATATGTGCCTGTATACACACCTAATAATGGTTGTTTTACTTGGTCGTCGCAGATAAAATTTATTACATATCGCTGTATCTCACTATCACATATGAAATACTTTAAGATATATTTGATACATTAAGATACATATTAATATACCGGGTGTCCATTTTAACCGTTATATTAAAAGTTTTTCAACTTCCATAGTAGATAGAGATCTGAAAATTTCAGAATCAAATTTTAGATTCTTTAGGTAAAATATTTTCACCTTGATTGCACTTCCGGTTATACAGGAAGTTGACTACAACTTTGTTATTTTATATGGAATGCCCCATACATTATCACATTTTCTGAAAGGGCTTCCCAAGTGCTCAAGAATGCTATCCCACTCGATATACTCCATAGATTTTGATTTATTTGTATTTATATTTCAAAAGTCGCAAATGCAAGCATTTACAAAACAAATCATATTTTAATAATTTATGAAAACTGAATAATACAATATTTATGATCAACTAATAGAGAGCTAAGAATGAAGATAAGCTTTGCCGGATGATCATAGATTTGTTGTTTCCTCATTCAAACTGACCATTTAGAAACACGGTGAAGTCATTTTTTTCATAGATTACGGAATCTACTTAACAATTAAATTCTCTAAAAATTTTGTTTAGATTTTTTACTTAGCAATAATAGATTTTGAGAAATGAGGACATAAAATCAAAATTGTTTGATTTTGTTATTATTTTGGTGCTATTAATGTCGTAAGATGTTATTATCCTAGAAAATTAATTAATGATTATGTACGTTACGAAACCACACATGTGAAATAAGAAACTAAATTAATATTTATTTAAAAAAAACAATGAAGGCCCGAAATGGGAGGCATTTTGGACTATTGCATTTGGGTACCAGTAAACAATCTGCGGACCTCATTTCGTTGGTAGTAGCACCCTGAATTTCTTTATCATTTTATTTTTAATATTTGACGGTTTTAATTACCAACTTCACGTCATCTGTTAATGCGTGCTAATTGTTTGACAAAACAATAACTAGAAATTGTTGTGTTTATTGTTTTGTCAACACATGAGCCATTTTTTTCAAATAGCACCCCTAAGATTTTTTAAAGAATCTAATTAACAATTAAATTGCCTACAAATTTCATCTAGATATTTATTACTTAGCATTAATAGATTTTGAGAAATTATGTACAATGTAGTAAAACTTGTATGATTTTGTCAATATTGTCTTGCTGTTAATATCGCAGGTGGCTCGTGGCTGTACTTGATTTATGACCTAAATTTCAGGAAACATGCTCTGATTGCATATTTACAGTAGCTATATTTCATGAAACAAAGTGTCCGCAATCAATCACAGCCACCTGCGATATTAACAGCAAGAAGTAAAGAAAAATTAAACACTTTTCAATTTATATTATTATTATCAATCTATTAATGCTAGGTAAAAAATATCTAAATGCCATTTGTAGAGAATTTTATATTTCATTAGATTACCTAAAAAAATTGCGTGTTTCTGAATGGACAGTTTTCAAGTGACTTTATGAGGAAACTAACGAATCTATATGATCATCCGACAAAGCTTATATTCATCCTTAGCTGTCCATTAATTGATCATAAATATTGTATTATTCAGTTTTCATGAATTATTATAATATAATTTGTTTTGCCATTTTGTTAATGCTTGCATTTGCCATTTTTCAAATATAAATACATATAAATCAAAATCTATGGGGTGGAAGTATATCGAGTGGGGTACCATTATTGAGTACTTGGGAAGCCTTTTCAGAAAATGTAATAATATATGGGGTGTTCCATTTAAAATAACAATGTTGCAGTCAACTTCCGGCATAACCGGAAGTTTAAACGAAGTGAAAATATTTTACTTAAATAGATCCTTCTACTAAAACTAGATTCTGAAATTTTCTGAACTCTATCTGCTATGGAAGTTGCAAAACTTTTAATGTGTCGGTTAAAATGGACCTGTATATTAAGATTTATTATGAAAAGTGGCTAGTGAGCTCATGGTTAAGAACTAATTTATTCAATATAATTTTACAGCTGAAATATATTTTCAAACACAAAGAATTTTCATTGATATTGATTATAAATTAAATGTGCAAAATGAAGCAAGGTTTACAAACTTAGCAATTTGGTAAAATAATTTAAATAATCTTAATTGATTAACTTAACAATAGCCAAGATTAGTAAGATTGATACAAGAGATATTATTTTCTCAATCGATTTGTGAGTGAGTGTGATTTAAAATTACAGAATTTATGATACATCCGGCTAAAATGGAAGTGCTTACTTCGATGTAATTCTTCAGGACCTTCTTTGCTAATTTACTGTGACTTAATCAGAATCTGAAATACTGATTTGAATTATGCTTATAGAATCGATATCGCACCTTTTCAAACAAACAAGTTTACCATAGAGACAAAATGAGACAAAATGAGAAAAAATGAATGGCCTCTACATATAGAGTTTCATTTAAAGTAATGAAATAGCCGTTAATTTCCGGAAAAACAAGAAGCTCCATGAAAGTAAAAATAATTTATAAGTTTACTATATTTACGTTATAATTTTATTATACCTATATGGACAAATTTTCAGATTCCTAACTATACAGGAATGTGAAATGCTTTTAATGGACTTGTCAAAAGAACACCAAGTATAGTAAGGCAAGACATGTAATTGATCAAAATGTCGAAATCGGATTTTCGACGGATATCCACGAATATTACCCTGATAAAGTGGTGTGTGTGTGTGTGTGTGTGTGTGTGTGTGTGTGTGTGTGTGTGTGTGTGTGTGTGATCTGCACGATTGCATGACTTGCGAGATGATGTGAATATGATGTGACATATAAATGTGTGTGACATTGCTGGCTAGTGATTTGATTTGATGTTTTCAAGTTTGATGTTTGAGCTGATCTACGTTCAGATTGTTCACTAACAGTAGTAATTTCGTGACACAACAAATAAATATATCAAGGAAAATGGGATATGCATGTGTTGAATAAATCTACACGCCTCGTGATAAAATATCGACTGTTTCATCACTAGTTGCATAAATAGCTATTTAATTTTAATATTTAAATTAAAAATGTAACTATAAAGATATAAAATGCTTTTTTGGTATCAACAGTCACGGAAAATTATTGTCTTTATTTTAAAATCATTTCGATTTATTCCGGAGCAAATGGGGAGCAGGAATATACAAAAAGATAATATACCGTGTAAATTCCATATGTTCACCCTTATGCCCTAAAACCCGTAAACAGTACAAGAATGGCTGTACCCCAATCGAGATGCCCCTTCGCTCGCGGACACTGAACTTATACACTCTGTACATCCACCTATCCAGACTTTGGTTAATTGGTAGGCCCCCAAACAATGTTCGCCCAGGGTCGCTAAAGTTAGCGGTCCGCCCTGTGACTCTCCTACACGCTGGCACTCAGAATGGACAATATAAACTTGATAGAGAGGTTATCGTTACAATTATTGAAATTAATGTTAAACATCAACAAACAACAAATTAATACATTTGCCTGCAAATGCAAATAAAATTATAGATAAGGATAAAAATACTGAATAACTTAAAGAACACTAGTTCCACTTTTTTTCTTTCCGTTTTTTTAGGTCATTCGTTTTTTCTTCCCATATCTGGATTCCTATTTTCCTTATTATATCGCTTTTTACTTCCCCATCCATGTTTTCCTGGGTCTTCTTATTTTCCTTTTAAATTATCTATGGCGAATGTGACTGTAATGTGTCTTTTATTAGTTGAAAAACTGGCACACTTAAAAGTGTGAGTAAAATTATATTTTTCACGGGAAAAACTACCTATCAAATGAAACCAAACTAAACTTCGTATCTCTTTTAATTTGGTACCTTTAATTTTCTTAGGAATAACTTTTACAAGGGGAGAACATTGGAAAGTCCAACGCAGTTTTCTACTCCGGCATATGCGCAGTTTAGGTTACGGAAAACAAAAAATGGATGAAATGATTGTAGAAGAAGTCAAAACTATAATAAATAACCTCAATGTAAGGCACACTCAACAACTTGGCCCATTCTTAGCTCCTTCAGTCCTTAATATTCTTTGGGCGCTCGTTGCTGGGGAACGTTTAGATCACGATAATATACGTTTGCAAAATCTGTTGACTTTAATGGAAAAGCGTTCCAAAGTTTTTGATGTGGCAGGTGGTTCACTGAGTTCATGGCCATGGCTTCGCTTTATTGCTCCAAAAGCAGTTGGTTACGATATTATTTTGGCTATTAATTCTGATCTGAAATCTTTATTGATGAGTGTAATTAATCAACATTACCAGGATTGGTATCCAGGAAGGAATGATGATGTAATTTATGCATTCATTACCGAAATGAATGAAACAAGGGATCCATCATTTACAGGTTTGTCCTTATTTTAAAACGTTTCATGACTATCTTATATGATTTATGATTTAGGTGATCAACTTCTCATGGTTTGTACCGATATATTTTTTGGAGGAGCTCAGACGATTAGTAACACTTTAAATTTTGCCATTATGTGTATGATTCTGTACCCCGATATACAGAGAAAAGTACATGAAGCTATTAACGCAGCGTATCCAAATGGAGCTATGCCAGAATATAAAAATCGACATTTGTAAGTAAAGAAGGTAATTAAGTTAATATACCTAATAAAGAGTTTTTGCAAGACGTGTTTTTGATGGTCGCAACACGACAATGCAAGGTTAGACGCTCTGCGCATGCTCTCGTAACAAAAAGACGTAAAGATGAAAGACGTGTTACTTCATTTCTCAGCTGTTGTTGTGCACAACGTTATTAGTTCACGTCATTTGAGTTGTTTTGTCAAATGTAGGTAGCCTGCCCTCATCTCCCAGTTCAATTTTTAGCAGCAAATAACCTACTGCACGTAACTTCATGCAAAAACTTTTAATTCTGCGTATGTTCACTTTAAGAAGACGTATTTCTTTAACGTATCACTACATTCGAAAATACAACTTGCAGAAACCCTCTAATATGACAACTTCCCCAATTAAAGAATGCGTATCCTTCATGTTTTCATCAGACGTTTCGACCTAAAAGTTAAAGTGTGTGGTAATATCATATTGCAGTGCATTCATACTGGCCTGACCTTGTATACACCATGTTTATACTTTTCGATCAAAATCAAAAAATTATATTATCCATTTCTCATAAATTATTAGTGATATGATTTCACTTAACTTTTTTGAAATAAAAATAGTAGTCGAGCAAGATTTGTGGAGCGGAACAATATCAAATTGGATATCCTAGTTAAGCTCTGGAAAAGCCCTATCAGAAAAATGTGGTAATACATACAGAGCGTTTATTTTACCATCGAACATAGTATGTAGCGTACGCAATTTTCCCCAGCTAACAAAACAAGTGCGGCCGACACTCGGCCCAATGTTGTAACCGGCGGGCTTATGATGGCAGCGGGTTGATGAAGCGGGTCCAAATATTTTTAGATGCATGGGAGACGACGCTCTGTTAGTGACTGTCTACCCTATTGTGGCCGATTTGTGGCAAGATGACGTGTCTTTTTAAGCATCGTACTAATGATGGGAAAACTAGGAAAGCAAGATATTTGTAAAATTTGCATTAGTGTTCTTCTTTATGACCATAAATTTCTTATAGATGGTGCATGGTGTAATATCAGTTATTCGCCTGCATTAAATTTTAAATTAAATGAGAATTTATATTTATTTTAGAACAGCTGAAATTTACCACCTATTGGGAAAGTGTGTTATTTCATAGAGGCAGTAGGAAAAAATATTTCGTGTGACACCCATGTGACGTCAAATAACTAAAAACATTATGAAAGTGCTGATAAAATATGATACCAAACATTTAATAATAATAAATAGAACATTAGGGATTAAATTAAACCGATTAAACAGAGTTTATTGAAGACTGATATCTGTATACGATTTTTAATATTCATATCGTCATATAATAGTATATTATTCAGTGAGAGCATATGCAGGCTATTATACGCGAGGGCGAAGTTTACGTAGCTAGACGTTAGTCGACCGGAGTAATCGCCCGAGCATATAATAGGGCATATGCGCGAATTGATACTTGATACTTTGAATTGATACTTTATCTGCGACGAACAAATGTAATTTGGCTTTTAAACTTAAAAATTCAACCATGGAATTCAACACATAATCCTAGATGACGTTTTAGATGCAGTCCGTGTGTCACATATCATTATTGAACAGCGAAGAGCTGTGTAAATCTCTAGAGGAATAATGACCTATTATTGACGTGTGTCAAGCTCCATTATTCGAGAGTGGTATTAATGTGGTGCCTGCATACACACCTAATATTGGTTGTTTTACTTGGTCGACGCGGATAAATCAACCTTTTTTATTGCTATAGATATTTTGATATACATATAATTTATTATAAATTTGATAAAACTTTCTAAATTAAATTCACTTGTATCGAATGTCTTATTTAATAAGATTTGTCTCTTTTATTATATTTCATTTATTTATATCTATTTTTGTTCGACTGTATAATACAATCCAAACTGTAAACTATCAGAAAATAAAAAAATATATGCAATTCAATATGCAATGCGATGCATTGCATTGCAATGAAATGAAATGCATTGCAATAAATACAATTGAACGGAATTTTCAATTCGCACCATTTCACTAGTTCACAGCTTATATGTTAAAGTTTTATTCCTCGGTGAATTCCAAATCTTGGTTTTTGCCCACAATACACAAACAATGAAAAACTAATAAAAAGATGAGACAATTTACCAAAGAAAATTTTCCTTATCATACCTAATATCGCAATATCAAGACAATTTTGTCGTCGCGGATAAAGTATAGTATTCAATTCGTGCATATAGGCTATTAAACCATCGGTCCTTACTCCGCTCGGCTTCGCCTCGCTAGGTAACCACGCCCTCACGTATAGTAGCCTCTATATGCACTCATCGAATAATAATAATATTAAAATTTAGCGATTAAAATTACTTTGATTAATGTTTCAATCATGGCCACTCATGTTGTTGTTAGTTTCTCAGTTTAGTTTGGTTCGAAATGAATCAACTTAAAGAAATCCACTGTACGCCGCTAGAAATCAGACAGGCGCATCATAAAATTTGCTGCCGCAAAAATCAGTTAATTCGATGCTCAAAAGTACACTGAATATTCACGAAAATGTGAACATTGACAGATTTTGTGGTTTGTGTTTCTGTTTTGTGTTTGAGTTTTGTAGTTTTCAAGCAAAAGAAGCCAGCACATTTACATTAAAGAGTGTATGAAATAACAGCTTCCATGGTTGAAATTGGAAGTTTGAAAGCCATACTGCAGTAAAAAAATTAAAATTTGTCGTCGCGGATAAAGTATAGTATTCAATTCGCGCATATAGGCTATTAATACGCTCGGGCAATTACTTCACTCGACCCGCTTCGCGTCACCTCGTTACGTAAACTCGCCCTCGCGTATAATAGCCTCAATATGCGCTCATTGAATAATATACTATTATATTTTTTTAAATGTAAAATATCAAACTGAAACGTTTCTTGTTTTGCGTATAGGTTGAAACTGGTTGTAAGTTCGTACTTTGTTTGAGGTTAAAAGTTGCATGCGACACACTTAAACTTCCGATATACCGGAACGGCGTGGCGGAAGTAATGTGTGCGATAACCGCCCGGCATTCTTTCACTAACTTCCGGTCCCTCGGCCACTTTACATTTCCTTCCGTGGCTTGCGGAAATCGTGTATTTCTACCTATAGGTATATTCCTAACCTAACAACGTACCAACTTTCGAATCTGGACTTTTCCTAGCACTGATCCGATATTGTTTGTGCCTTTACAAAATGAGTTACTATGGCTATGTTCCATATTGGCCTTGCCTTCTGTGGCCGCGTATTACTAAAACGGATATTTCGTGTCTGCAGCGCACAATAGTTTGCAAAAACCAGTGTACAAACTACCAAGAGCAAAAGTGGTATAGGTACCAACGCAACAAAAGAGTACTCCACTCGAATATAATAAGAAGTGTGACACGATAATTAGAAGTAGCAGTGATATTTGTTTGCCGTTGGCAGAGTTTCGCAAAAATTTTTATCGTATCGAGAATGCAAATTTATGCGAAACCGCTTTGATTTTAACACTCTTGCATTGCATCAGATCAGAATAGACGAAAATATAATAAAAGTTTTAATGATCCATTTTCGTACAGTCCTTTCTGTCTTGTGTACGATATGCCGATGATGAAAGAAGTCGTGTCCTTCGAGTGCTCGTCACATTTGCACTACACAGAGAAAAAGAAAAAGTGAAAGGCAGGGCATCACAAAGATTTTCTCTATATAGAAGAGAAATGCGTTTTAATCACCACGACTAGCGTGTATATCGCCATGTCAAGTGGCCTCCGTTTTGATGTGGATACGTTTGGTTTTTATAGTAATTTCGTTCGTTCTCTTTGCGAAACGTTCCACTAGCACTTATACTGTGCTACCACGTCGAGTTTGTCGGGTGCGAAAAAGAAACTTTAGGGTGGCTATACGGTTTTATTCAAATGAGTCAATCAAAGCTGCGGCAAATACGTCCGGGCCGTGTGTTGATGATGGCGGCGTTAATTCCAGATTCCCGACGGAATCTACACGAGCTCACACCAGCTCGTTTAAACGAATACAAGTGAAAATATATACCTCTATATATATTTGGAGCCTTATGACGTCTTTTACTGTACACAAACTTGGACACCATACATTGAGCATTGAAACAAAAACCAAACCACTAGTGACGAAAAGGGTTCAGCAAGCACTCAAAGACATGCAGATGATGCAAAGTGATGCCGAAAATAAAAATGTTAAAGCCGCACCAGTGCAAAACCAACTCAAATATAGATGTAATATAGTAGTACTATGCTGAATTTAACAACATAACCTAAAAAATATAAAACCACATGTAAAATATATTATAATTTTGTAGAAAACTGAAGAACTCCCTGGAAGGGAATGAAACTAGTCTTCTTAAAAACTAAAACCAAACCATACCAAACCAAACCGAACCAAACCAAACCAAACCACTAGTGACTAAAAGGATTGAGCAAGCACTCAAATGTTAAAATGAGTGCAATCTGCAATACCAACTCAATTACATATATAGATGTAATATGTTAGTACTATCGTTGTACTATGCTGAATCTAACATAACTTAAAAAATATAAAACCACATTTAAAATATGTTATAATTTTGTAGAAAACTGAAGAAGTCGCAGGCAGGGAACGAAACTAGTCCTAAAATAAATAAATGTCAAAAACAATAGAAATTATTCGCAACCATCAAAAATATTGAAGAAATAATGTACTTAGAACGTCTGTAACGATTTATCCGTAAGTGTATGCAAATCTGTTCTATCGTCCCTAATAATTTTTTCATTTTGTGAACCGGCCAAATGTGCGAGCTGAACACACAACCAGCGTCAAAGATGTCCTCTCGAGAGCGTAGAGCTTATATAAGAGCCAATCTTCGGCTCTTCTGTCCGATACACGCGGCGTCGGGATGCAATGCGGGATCAACTAATATGCAAATCGCATGCTAATGTTTTCGGGTCTCCTTTTACTCCCCTTATATAGAAAATAGCGTGTGAGGTAGGATAAGCCGGCACAGTGCGAATACACACACACACACACACACACACACACACACACACACACACAGAGAACAAGTTCGTGACACTGACTCATCTTGATTTGGCATTAGGACACCTTAAAACTGATTAGTGTCCGAGTCCGTACACTATATAATGTCTAATACGCTTTGCGTTAATGTCATATAAAAGGCCCGCAGTTAATACATCCACATCACCAAAAACTTCTTTGGTTTCATATCTCAAACAAATGCTTGTCTTAATTAAAGTCCAGAATAATATATTAAATTAATGTAAAAGTTGAATAATTCATTTCGAATAAGTGAAAAGAAACCCTGATTAAGAAGTGAAAATAAAAAATCCTCTTGGAGGTTCATTAAGTCATCATGAAGACGAATTTGTGTTTCTTATTAGGCTTTGCGTCCACTTCTTGGGATGGTTACTGAGAAAATCTTTGATTAGGCGAGCACTAAGTTGATTGTTTAAATCCCTTAATGAAATAATAATTTAGTTAAATAAATTTCATTTCCTTTTGTACACGTATACCTATATATAGTTATGCTTGTTTCAGAGCCCTGTTGTATAGGGTGGCTGCAAATGCATTGGAAAAGAAACAAAAAGTTCTATGGACACAATACGTATAGGAAAAGCGCGGATTTGCATAGGTAAACACAATATAAGATGATTGCTGAAAGAGCAGCAGTCTCTGCGGCACACCCTACATCTTTTAGAATCACCCTTATGCAGAGCAACTGGCAGAAGATGTAGGCAAACGAAATAAATTTCGCATCCGCAACGAACCAAGCGAAAGGTATATAAATACGACGAGATTAGATAATGGTAAAGCTATAAGAGATATATTGTGGATTGAAAAACCATGGTATATTTTCTCTTGCTTCGCCAGCATGGCATATAGATATGCCATGCTGGCGCTTCATTAAGTATTGTTTCGAGTGCAGACCGCGATGTCTGTGGCTGATTACAAAAACTGACTCTCTTCATTCTTCTGATTTGAAGGGACTTTTAATTATATTACGAACGCAAATTGTATTTACGCTAAAGGCACAGCCACAATCGCATTTCGACGTCTTACTGCATTATGCGTCTGATGGAGTCGGATGCTTTTGGAAATCATCGCATTCATACCAAAGATGAGTGTAGAAAAACGAAAGCGAGAGAAAGGGAAAAGTTTTTATTCACGATTTGCAATCAACTCTCGGAAAATTCATTAATTAACAACAATCACGGCGCACCGCCGTTTCAGTCATCGAGCCACCCTCTGAAAAGGCATCAACAGACGCGCATAACACGTAACACACTTGACTGTAAATACATACATGCAGTACACATATACACCCTGTACACACACCCGTTATAGCTTATACATATATCAAAACATATACAAAGAACTCGGTACACAATCTAGTTTTATTCCTATATGACAGGAACTTGTTCGCATTTACATTTTAATAACTCGTCCCTGTTGCGTGTCCTCTCTCCCAGGACTCATTCACTAATCGCTTCTCGCTCATGCTCGCGACGTATCTACCAACACTACACCGATGTAACACCTAATACTATATATATCGTGTACACATCTACACGTATAACATCGGGGTGATTATCAATTTTCTACCAATTTGGTTTCGATTGTGCGGTATTTTCATACAGGCAACTACTAATGTAGAGCTCCACGCTTTTGTGTGGGGGCCAGTTATAGCATCGTCAAATCGTCGCAGCTTCAATGCATAGCTTCAATATTAGTACAGCCAACGACAATTCATTCGTATACTCTGCGCAAAGACTCAATCTAATGTAAACACACCTCATATATTATATTGAAAACATATATTGGACAGCAATTTAGTGATATTAAAACTTTCCACTTTCCAATCAAAATTACTGTGTATATACTGTATACGGTCGGAAAGTTGTGCGGTCCGAATTCAACGAACCGATTTTTTAGTATGAAATATATGAACTAATTTTGATTTATATTAAAATTTAATTATTTTAAGACGGTTTTTAACCGAATTTTATGCTTATCAATTACTGTAAATGTTAATATCTCAGATAATTGAATATACGTGAACCAGCAGGAATCGAACCTGCAACCTCGGCTTTCCGGGCGCACGCTCAAACCAATTGAGCTACGGAGGTAGATAACCGAAGGTAGATAATTTAATTATTTTAAGACGGTTTTTAATAGTATATTACGTAACTAGAGCGAAAAGTTGCTTATTGCGTAAGATGCGGAAAATTTACAAACGAGCCGCGTAGCGGCGAGTTTAGTAATCCGCGAGTGCGCAATTGCATATTTAACTCGTATTACGTACTATACTTTTTCTACGACCACACAATATAATAATTTCATAAACGCAAAGAAAACAAATCAGCCAAAATAATAGTGAGGGCAAACCATAGAACACAAGTGAGAGTACATCTGGTTGCATGCATTCAGGCTTGACAACTTTATCAGGGCGCTTGACAGCTTCGTCGCCAAATTCAGCTTGTACAAATTACTTTTCCAAAGACATTTGAAAATAATTTTATAGACTGAAAGAAAACAAACCAAATAAATTAATAAAGTGCGTACGGGATGTATTACGATTAGGAGAAGCATCCAAACTGCAACATTGCAATGTTTCTTTAATACTTTAATGTTTCATTTTTTTACGTGTTCCATTATCTAACACCTTCAACGTACGTCACGAATGTTCGTGGTGAATATTCGTAAAGACTCGGTTTCAGCGCCAGCTGTTTGTGCGCATTGGTTAATTTTTCGTAGTGGTCGTAGAAAATAGTATATTATTATATGAGCGATTATGATAGCCATTACTCTCACTAAGATGATGTTTGAGCCCACGAGCCGGTAGGCGAGTGGCGCAAATTCATCTGAGTGAGTAATGGCCATAATCGCGAATATAATACTATGCGTTTTCTACACCTTGCACTATTTTTAACACAAAATACAAATTGTGATTTGTCGATGAAGCACAACGAAACTGACAAGTGAACCAATATGGCGGGCAATCACATACAGTTTTGACAGTATTTCTCGGGTTGCTATGGTTGCTTCGAGATTTTAGATCATATAGATCAAATCGATCGGTCAATTCAAATTCTTTAAATCTTGTTGAACTTTGATACGCGATCAATGTATTTAATTGCCGTAATTTCTCAAAATCCATTACTCACGGTAGTGAGTGATGTTTATCCAGTATTCACGGTAGTGAGTAATAGGTACCATGAATCACTCAAAATATGCTAATAATGACCATACAACTAAATAAGTGCAGAAAATAGTATATTATTCAATGAGCGCATATTGAGGCTATTATACGCGAGGGCAAGTTTACGTAACGATGCGACGCGAAGCGAGCCAAGCGAAGTAATAGCCCGAGCGTATTAATAGCCTATATGCGCGAAATGAATACTATACTTTATCCG
>JARJEB010031106.1:0-22106 GCA_030264535.1 Liometoxenus newtonarum
GAGTTTCATACATTTGACATCTCAAGCCGACCTAAAAATTGCGTTTCAAAATCAAAGTCTTCCAGAGTTTTGGTTAAATTTACCGGACGAATCCAAACTCTTGTCCGAGAAATCAAAATTAGTGTTGCTGTCTTATCTCTATATTTTGTTTTGGTAGCTGCGTAGCCTGAGAATCCAGGTTCACAGAGACATGTGGTTGAGAAAGGCAGCAACACTAATTTTGCTTTCTCGGACAAGAATTTGCATTCGTGCGGGGTAAAAACATGTTTAGTACCCATTCAAAATTATCAAGCATGTCTTTTGGGCTATTTGGGCTAACTTGTCAAATTTTCAATCTGAAAGTATTTTTCACTTTTTGTATTGATACATTTTTATTCATTTCTTTTGTTATTCAATTTTTTTGTTTTTCCTGGAACGTCCGCGGAGCCCTGCAGAGGCGCTCGCGGAGCCCCAAAGGCTCCGCGGAGCACGGTTTGGGAACCAATGGTGTAAGCTATAATATAAACAAAAAGAAGAACCAAATAAAAAAGTAATGACCTAGACTATAATATAATAGAACAGAGTATATAACCCGAGATTTATAATAGTCAAGGGGATGCTCTTCCCTTCCAGTTATCAGGAACGGTTGGGTTCTAACGAGTTGTTGCAATGTTATATAGCACCAGGAAACGGTTCTCGTTATTTCAACGCATACATTCTTTTGAATTCATACGTTGGTTTGCGTTGGCTTCGTCGTGGACGTACTAAAGAAAGAATGAGAGGTGTATATCTTAAGAAACAAGCCGGAAAATTATAATTACGCCTCGTAGATCGTTCGTAGGTACTGAATTTATGTTCCTGTGCGCATGTAGCCATAAAATGCTAAAACATAATTCATTTCAGTGCTTCAGAACCTATGGTCAAATCGTAAATATTTCTACAATATTAGAAATATTTATTTAATTTGCAAGTTTATTAATTGGTACGCCTATGGGATATAATATGTATTTAATTATAAAATATTATACTCTTTGCTACTGGAACAAACAAAATTAAATCAAGTATAGACTCATAGACACGAAGGAAGGTAGAAAAGTTTATAGTCGAAAATTAGGTTTGACCCGCATATGGAAGTACATTTCGAACACTATTACAAAGTTTCCGTCTAGCTAGATCCAGGGAGACTACTTCATCCTCAATTTCCAACTTCCTTGTGTGCAATCTTGTTATGTTCCAATGTTCCACCGCAATGAATCGTTCTAAAGCCTATTTTAGACGTTCAAAAATCTCATCACAATTGTGATAAAAATACAAATTCCGTAACAATTTGTGATGGCTCTGCTTTACACGAACACAAATGTTTGTTAAGAGAATTATAATCATCTAAAACAGGCTTTACCACGCCGGTTTATATTTTCAAGCTAATAGTCATAGCTGCATATTGTTAGGAAGTTCATGACGTCGTTAAAAGCGCACTCAAAACTCAAAATGATCCCAGTTGGATTGGAGATGTTCGTTCTCTTAAGTTCTCCACGTTCCGACTTCCGAGTATTTTGGTTTTCATGATTTTCTATTTTTGGCCAATGGTTTCAGACACCCTGGATAATTGAAGACGATGTTGGATGCAATAATTCACCTCGTTGAGATGTTAGTGCGTCAACATCAGTTTCAATTTTTTTTGTAACATTTTCTTGTAACTTACATTTATAAGATGTTTGCGATCGCCATCAACTTGAGAAGAAAATTAGTTCGGCGAAAAGAAACTAATTTACGACTTCATTTAAGTTCCATTACTCAGTGTTACACAAACTTACATAAAACGTTGTAGAATGATAGGTTCTGAAACCCCATGTATATATTTGTATTTCATGCACTTCTTTTTAGACATCTTTTAATGATGCGTAAATGTAAATTATAAGAATAAAATACACACATTTGCAATTGTTTAGGTGTATTATATACCTAAGATGTGCATACATTGACGTACACGTCAAAAATTGACGATAAGAAAATGACAAATGATTTTGGGATTGGTGCCAGAACGAATTTAGTATCACCTTGAAGATGTATGTGTATATAGAGATAGATATAACTAGACAACTAACAAATCAAATTAGCCCCAGGCAGGGAAAGACATAAATTAACTATAGTTTTGTAAACCAAACGATAATATACAACATAATAACAAATTTTCCTAACACTTTTCCCACTTTCTAAACATCATGACATCTGTACACGTCATGACGACAAGAAATATTAGAAATATACGTAATCGTGTTTACAAAATATAATCTAGCAAAAAATTTTGAAAAAATCAACAAAGCCATGAATTGTTTAGTAAATGAAAACAAAATAGTCAGGAGTAAATTCTATTTAAGTCTCTTTGATAGCCAATTAATTGTGCACTAATGATTATTATTAGACTAATTAACGTTTGAGCAAGAATACTGCTGAAATGCTTCACAGATGTTCAATTATCAACAGTTCATTTCAATTAAAACCTCTGATTGCTATTGGTTGCAGTCGTAAAATAGAAATTTGTGTTGACTTTGAATATTTTTTTGAATATTCAACGTGTTTCGTTTTTAGTCTTTAATCGGCATTTATGCATACCAGTATTGCAACTATTTTCGAAATTACAGTTACCTATTACCTAAATCGGCATCTGAATTATGTGAAAAACTTGTGTTCTTGAGAATCGTTGTGCTATATGGATTCGGTCGATTACCTCCTTAAGCACCGACTGACGTATGTCATGGGTGCGTTGTGAATATATACAATTTGCAATATAATATCCTCGAAGATGTTAAAAGAAGTACTCAACTTACTACAAATTCCATCGAATTATCTAATTAATGGCTTTGATGATGAATTTTACTGTTTCCAGTGTTTGCAATGTTTTCATTGTAAATTTTCGCGCTCCAGAAAAAAATATTTTCGCAAAATCCTTTTATTTTCATTTCATATTCCACAATTTTATTCCAAGTAAAAACTTTTACATTCTTTCTACGAATACACAAAAATTGAAAAATATGGAAAATAGTACATCAGTGAGGCGGCGATAGAAGTTTTAGTACTTTCAACATGTACGGTGGTAGTGTGTTGCCATTGTAATAATAGTTTTCGATGCCAAAATTTTCACGCTCTTGTATATTGTTTATTAATAGTAATTTTTTGTATTTTACTATGCATAATGAAGCAATCGTTAAATTTATTTTCGTCATTGAATGTACTAAATAATATTTGGGATGAAAAATAATACACTTAATCGAAAATGTTAACTTTTACAAATTTTACAGTATACAATTTTACAAATTGATGCAAAAAATTTTCCGCAATAGATTCTACTAAGTCTACTAACTCTGGTATTATTTCTATTTTTAATTACTTCTCAAATTTCTTCAATGTTCGGTCCGTAAGAGAAATTAGCTTAATTTGCCCATAAAACCGAAACTATGTTTCTCTATTACCATTCAAATAAATCGTAAATAAATGCTTTGGTCCCGTTCGAGTTTGTTTATGTTGGAAAATAAATTTATTGGGTACTCAATAATTAAGTTGTTCGCTTTTACTTTGAAGAAAACATAAAAAAAAATATAGGAAATTAAAAATAAAAACTTGAGAAAACATGAAAGAAAAGTAATAATTACATTTTTGTGTGTCGTACCTACGAAACATCAGATTATCAGTTATTTTTGGGTTTGGGGGGGGGGGGGCAAAAGGGAATGAAACACCTAGGGCCCCAATCATGCTAAATTCGCCACTGTCTTAAACATAAATTATCCACCTCAGAAACTTCAACGAGAACAACATTTTTATTTTCAAGAATTTCAATCTTCTTTTTCAATTTTTTATTTGCCTGGGACCTGGGTCCTGGAGGATTGCAGTCCTCGGGCAGCGCCCTCTATCTCTCACTATCCCAATCGTCAAATAACAAGTACTTTATTCTCTCATGATATAAATTATTATTAAAGTATTAATTGTTTAAATGTTATTTGACTAGCCAATGAAAACGCATTCGCCCACATGCACAAAAAACCAATTAGAAAAACAACAATAATTCTTTGTTTCTAAGTTATGAATTGAGGGACCTTTGGTTAGTAATTTAAATCAATTAATTTAGTTTTTAGTTTTTGGACTCATGTTTTGTATCTACTAGTAGTTTGTGTTCCAAATCATTTCTTTAGTTGTAGTATTTGCCTGATAATGCCTTAATTGTGCGAAACTAGTTGCAACCTACGCTCAGCGTAGTAGTCTTTAATTGGATTTTCCTACATTTTTCGTTATTTCTACTACTTGGTTTCCTCATCAAATCTACTAAAATCGTAATTGCTGATGCTAGCATTGTACAATTAATCGTTACGAAAAGTAAAAATAAAATTTCCTCCGTTTCACCAGCGACGTCGATTTTGCAAGTGGTTTTTCCATGTTCACCTACAATATCCTTTACATACGATGTTCTATTAACTATTCTATTCTATTCTGTTGGAACCACAGTGTGAGTAAAATACGTCCAGGTTGTTGTTGCCTTTGCCGTTTAACCGTCCGTCCGTTCGACCGTTTCACAATCATAACGTATTTGAGTGCACCATTGACGTCATTCACGCACTAAGAATAACGTCGCGTTGCGGAATAAGTTGCATGCTACTCACGTACTGGGCGAATTAACAAATAAAAATACAAGAGATGTTTCAAAATAATATAAATGTGTTGTATTGCAAATTATTTTCAGGATTATTTCCTTTACATTGTCAGTTTGTCAAAAATAATTCGAGATACATTATAGGTACCTATATAGTTACAGTTGCTTGGAATAAATCCTTATTGGATGTTTAGAACCTTTTACTTCATGCATTTGAAACTCTTTGTATGCATAAATAGATTTGAGACTGCGTCTCAAGGCAGAGAAGGATTTATGAACTTTCGATAAATGTGAGTTCGACGACTTTCAAATATACAAATACAAATTGTGTTTATCTAACGTTTTTAGGTTTGATGATCAGAAGTAATGACATTATTCATAAATATTTTGTTGTTCATAAATTAATTTGTTACAGTGAATTTCTATCATTTCCGCGGGAAATTAAAGGCTTTTTATGCAAACATTTAAATAACTCATGTCTCAAGCCATGTTAGTCGTACATGTCTTAAGCCATCAACGACCGTGTATGGCGGCCATAGGGACGCCATGTAAGACGAACATAAATTCAAGCGAGGATCATAACTTCCTTAAATTTTTACATTTTACTCATTAATTATCAAAATTTATCTTTTATTTTGGAAATTCTACTATTTTCGTTTCCTTGACTTTTCTATTTTGCTTTGGTATTTTTTCAAGAAAACCCGCTCTAATTTTAAATTCTTTTTGAAGTTGCAAGGCGTATAGTGTTATTTTTAATTTTCCCTTGCGTTATGCTATATATTCATATATGACTGACACATGTCTCTCAAGTAGACTTACCTTTCTTCGGTTTATCGCTCGTAATATCGCTCAGTCGATCGCTAACCAAATCCTGCGTCAGCGTGTCTTGTTCATCTGCATTTTCATTCTTCGGTTCCGTAATTGACCATTTATGGCACACTTCGAATGCTTGTCCTACGGTTCGCACCACTGTCATGGCTTGGCTCTGAAAAAGAAATCCTCAGTTTAGCCACATATTGCAAAATATATACGAATTTAATAATTGAAGGGATAAAATAAAGTCATTTCAAGGTTTCAGGTTTATTAACCTCAAGATCGAGGTCTTCCAGTTCCAGATCTAAACTTGGTATCCGTCTTATACCCCCACCACTTCCATTGTTATAAGATGAATTATGTGAAGAGATAAGGCTGATACTCCTTTTCATTTCCGGCGTTATGGCCTTTCGTTTCCTATCCAGATAATCCTCTTTGCTTATCGCCGCGTATCCGAGTATTTCCGGTTCTCGAAATGATAGTTTCTTGCGTGGTCTTTCGAGCGCTAACGCATCGGTTTCGCGCAATTCCCGATTCACTTTGTCTCCGCATATTGTAGCCGGGCGCAATCGGGATAATGTACTTGTATTCCCACCGGTACCATTCGATTCCCAATTTGCATTCGAATAGGCGTTTTGATTGTGACGACAATTAATATCGTAACGTATGGCATTGATGCTGCTAACATCGTAACCATTCTCCGTATCATCGTTCATTAATGGATAAGCACCAACGGAATGTTGCTTTTTCAATGAGCCGACACGTTTAATCGTACCGGCGCGCCCGTTTTGCATTTCGTTCGTGACCGATGATTGCGTGTAAATCTGGTTTTTCTCCATTGACGTCTGTTTGTTTGGACAGGGTTTCAGGAAGTAATCGAGCGTCGCTTGCGTACGAGATTTCTTTTCTTTCACTATACCGTGCTCACTATTGTTGTTAAAGTTTTGCGTTTTTGAATTGGTGGAGGATTTCAAAGCATCCCCAAGATTGTAAAGTTTGTTACGAGCTTTAGAGAGCACGTCCTGTTTCTTTTTTTCCTTGTTTTCCTTGACGACTGTCTCACAATCGGGGACTTCAAGACTAGAATGCCTTGTTTTCGCCATTTTTCTACTCATTTCATAGCACGCAATAAAGTTTTCATAAAACCCGAAAGTAAACTCTAAGTCAGTACAAAGTACAATGTAGACCACACAATATACTCCTGCACGTCCGTTACTTCGTTGCTAATACTATTATTATAAGTTTTTTTTTTCGTGAAAATAGTGAAAATGTCACTATTACTTTAGCTATTGACGACCTGTAAGTAGTTTTCTTGGCTCTCTCATCTCACCGCACTTGGCAAACTACTTTTGAACACGCACGGGTTTGTTTTTCTCGTTTAGTCTTTTATTATTTTACTTATCGGAGACACACAATAGATCAACAACGCAGTACAAGTATACAGTAGACAAACTTCCAAGTAGTTGTAGACATAAGTAATATTTTCGAACATATATTTATATCTGAGCTTGATTTCGTCAGCATTTATTCTTATGAAATAACAAAAGAACAGTTCTATTACTTTATTTCCTCTTATTATCGGTTATAAACATGCCTGTATTGTAACAGGCAAAGGACACTTTCAATGTGGGTGGCAAATAAAACGAAAAGCACTTCCGGCCATGCCATACGTTCACAATAAGAAATTTAATTGGCAGCGCACAAAACACTCATAAATCCGAGTTTGATTGATTGTTAATAAACATTAAAAAGTATTTAAAATCAACCAGACATTCAGCAGTGATTCACTGAAATTATAATACGACTCTGTTCATTATCCTATTGAATGTTGAAAGAAAAATTGTAAATCACGCTTAACAAAAGTTTATTATGCTAGATGTTCACGTGTATTTTTTTTTTCTTATAATTTTCTCACACAACCTCGACGGCTAAAAGTTTATTTTAAACTTTACACATCAATATCTCCCACAGCCGACGAAAACGATAAATAAAATTTTGACACCAACGATTAATTAATCATTTTCTTCTTAACTTTTTCAATATTCTTGCAATTATAGTAATCATTAGTGCATAAATCGAAACGCACTTTATTCAAATTCGCGTGTTACGCGCGCGCAACCGTACCATTTTTGATTTTCGAACCGACACTTTATAAATGCTAGATTGTTATGGCGTGTATGGATGGAGAACGGCCTCTCGTACGGTTAGCCAGGTGGCGAAAAAGTGTATTCCTGACGTTTACGTCGACTGTTAGACGTCGCCGCCGGTTGGCGTCGCTTAATTCCTCCTCCTGCTGCTGCTCCTAATAAGCTCAGCTCACGACACAACAAAGTACGTTTTAGCGTTTTAGTCTACAGTGGGTGCATGCTTATAGTTTCGTATCTAAATAATCGCACAATTAACAGATCCTTGAGCTTGAATCAAAGCTTCAATTGATATTGTAGGAAGAAATCTGCACGACTGCACCTAACATAAATATTACTTCCTTTCGACTGCTTTGAAAATATATAGCGAAAAAGGACAGAAAAGTAAAAGAACAGAACATCATTGAGGAAATGCCCATAAATGAAAATAAGGATTTAAAATATAAACATCCTATAATTATCTGCCAATTATTTTTGTTATTGCATTTTAATTATGTTTGCTTCATATCTTCGTGTAAAATCAATTATTGTTGGAAAAAATTTACATTCCTTTTAATCCATCGTTTTATGGAAAACAAACACATTTTTAATATTCTTGCCTACGAAACATCCCGTACTATATTACTATGCATGTCGGTTTCTATCATAAAACTAAATTTATTGATCATTACAAAATTTACGTCGATTTGCACTGTGGACTGGTCGCATAGTTAAAAAGACAAGACGCAGATATAAATTTTCACCGTAAATTTTCTTCTCTTGAATCTTAAAAAAAGACTGAGAGCTGTTTAATGCTTAATATAATCCCATAGAGTCGCTGGACCAGTTAACATGTACATACATTGGTATTTCCAAAGACAAAAAGCACAAAGTCACAAAGTCACGTTGATTGGAGCCATAGAACAAGATACGCAACATGTATGTTAAAATTCGTACTTAGTGCACAACCTCTGCCTGTCAATGTTGTCTTTTGTCTAATATCAAACCTACTTCTACTAGACGCAGTTGTGGGGCGCCACCGACGTAACAGTTTCATAGATGAAAAGAAAGGTGGCGCAGGGGCACACAGTTAGAACGAACATGCACCTATATCGTATTTTCGAAGACAAAAGAAATAAATTAAGACATTGCTGTTTTTAGACTTAGATAACAAGATACGCAACATCTATGTTAAAATTCGTACTTGACACGAGACCTAGAGAACCATACGGCGCTAAATTTTAGTGCATAACCTCTGCCTCCAAATATTGTCTTTTGTCTAATATAAAACCTACTTCTACTAGACGCAGATGTGGGGCGCCACCGACGCAATAGTTTCATAGATGAAAAGAAAGGTGGCGCAGGGACACACAGTTAGAACGAACATGCACATATATTCGTACTTGCGAAGACAAAAAGCACAAAATCACAAGATTGTTGATTTTAACCTTAGATAACAAGATACGCAACATCTATGTTAAAATTCGTACTTGACACAAGACCTAGAGAACCATACGGCGCTGAACTTTAGTGCACAACCTCTGCATCTCAAGAGTCAAGCTTGCCTTTTGTCTTATATAAAACCTACTTCTACTAGACGCAGTTGTGGGGCGACACCGACGCAACATAGTTTCCTAGAGGAAAAGAAAGGTGGCGCAGGGACAGGCCACAGTTCGAACGAACATGCACATATATTCGTATTTTCGAAGACAAAAAGCACAAAATCACAAGATTGTTGATTTTAGCCTTAGATAACAAGATACGTAACATCTATGTTAAAATTCGTACTTGACACGAGACCTAGATAACCAAACGGCGCTAAATTTTAGTGCATAACCTCTGCCTCCCAATATTGCCTTTTGTCTAATATAAAACCTACTTCTACTAGACGCAGTTGTGGGGCGCCACGGACGCAACCTAGTTTCCTAAATGAAAAGAAAGGTGGCGCAAGGGCGGGCTACAATTAGCATGATACGAATTTTAGCACATACGTTGCGTATCTTGTCTGTTCCTAGAATCAACGATAAAACGTTGGTTTTAGCACATCATTCCAACGTATATCAATTTGCCCTATGCACCTTGCTTGAAAGCATTAAAAGGTGCAGCAATTTTATATTTTCTTGCTGTGCAGCTAAGCACATGTGCATCCATTACAACTTTAGTTAATAATATCTACAACGATGTTAACGATCTAACCAAATGTCTACATTTACAACATTAATTTATGTTTTCCATGGGATTTTATGGATTTTCATATTCAAATATTTCACAAATATTTTCGAATATTGAAATTTCTGAACTGAACTGTACCTAACTTTAAATTGTGGATAATTTTACAAAACAACTATAAACATGTACTAGACACTTTTTCAAATCACGCCTTGGCACGCATTGACAAATAACGAGCTATTTGAATCCAAGTAAATATGACATCAGTTATTGTCAGAATTTAACTCTAACTTTTCTACTGTGACGATATTATTAAACCAAACCGCGTATATTAATACATGCAGTCAATGTTGGCGACGACATACGGTCGGCTCATACTTGACGACGTTATAAAGTTAATTTCTTATTAGTTGTGATGTAAAAAAAATAAAATTGACTGCCACGACGTGCGTCATACAATTCGTTGCAATGCGATGTAACTATAAATATTTTGGTATATTATACATGCATAATTGCATTATGCCTAAGGCTTGGTAGCTCAACCGGTTAACACTTTGGTTGTTGATCGGGGGGTCGTGGGTTCAAATCCCAGAGCCGAAGACAATTGTGTCGACTGTGTTCAATAGATGTGTATACTGTCAATGTTACATGTCATAGATACAGTCGTCTATCCAAAAGTAGTCTGGAATGAGAAGTGTTGTTGTCGGCGATGAATTGTAGTAACATGGAAATGCAAAAAAACACATGAAGTCTCACCCACACGAAAACGTCTCACACTCGAAAGGGTAGAGTAGGTGAAGGATATACATACAACACATAATTGCATTATGTCCAAGAGACGATTATTTATTAATTTGAGGATATTAAGGAAGGACAATTCAAATATCCATGGTTCGTACGGTGGTGGTATCAATGACCCAAATTTAATAGTTTAGAGGAAAACAAGTTTGCAAACAAATATAGGTACATGGGATTTTGAGATTTTAAGTAAGACTTTTAGTATCGTATGATTTTGAAATAATGGACTGTCTCGTGTACTGCGATAATTCCGTTTCCAATGTCAGGCGGCGACGTAGACTCCTAGTCGAAATAAAATGATGACAAAAGTAAAAATAACAATCAACGTAAATAGACAAACGCGATATGCTACAATACAATTGTTGGCACTAGCTGCAAGTTTTTCATTTCTTTTACAAAATGGTTATTTTATTTATTTGCTCTTATTATTTGTTTTACTACTTTTAGTCTCGCAACTCTCGCAAGTTTATTGGTTAAAAAAATAAAACATTCATACAACAATTTCAACGAGTTGAAACTTTTCACTTTTAAAATTTTATACTTTTGTGTCTGTGCCGATTTTATGATCCATTTCTATATGCAAATACTTTTCTAATAAATAATATTTTAGTTTTTATATTCTTTTGTTGGAATCACAATTCAAACTCGCCGTGTTTTGTTTCATTTGGTTTTCCGTAACATGAAGTAGCTTTAGCATTTTGACACTTCTTTTTTTCGCTTTTCTCTAAAATTACGAAGTAAAATGCACGCGGCGAACGAAAATGAAATGAAAAGAGATATTGTGCTTTTGCGTTTCTGTGTTTGTCAGAAGTAAGTATATCAAGTTAATTAATTGCGCTCAGGGTATAAATTCACAATTTTTTTGTATTTCATATCTTTCTTTTTAGTAGTTGAATTGTAGAAAAAATTGCACAAAAAAAAACGTGCCTTGTTTCGTGGTCCTTTTATTTTGCGACACTTTCCAGCGTTGAATCTGAGCTTGAAACCATCGATTGTGTGAATATCAAGAATATCAAGATAGACAACGTCAGTGTTAAACTTCAGACCAAGCGCTAGGTTTTGGGACAACATTGAGAGAGTATTTCGGGGTCTCACCTAATTTCAATGTCGAGGTCCGATTGTTCATTGACCAGTGTCGACTGTATCTCTGGGTTTCGTGTCAGGTACGAATTTTTACACATATACATTGCGTATCTTGCTATATATTACTCATATAAAGCTCCTACATAGCTAACTTATCTCGACTATGGTCCGAGAGAGTTTCAAGTCTATTTGTATTTATTTTAAACGTCACTTGATAATAAGGATGTATGCGATCATATTTTCTTAGGCGTGCTACACTCATAAATAATTCTTAACGTTTCGCTGCTTTTCGCTTCGGTTTAGTTTTATTTATATACCTAATACATAATATTTTCCTCTTTATTAACAAAATTCTAGAACAAGTACGAATATGGAAATATATTAAGCAATTATTCCTGTTCTAAAAATAAATTACATTTATTTTTCACAAAATGTTAAGTATCTAAGGTCGCGGTACAAAATGAAAAAAAAAGGAAAAATAAATATAACTAAATATCCAAAAAGGAAACGTCGAATTTTTCGCACATTCGACTAAATCAATCGTAAAATAAGTCTTTTTACGAATTTCCGAAAGCGATGTTCGAGAATATGATGTTGCAACGAGACGTTTTCTACCCAATTTTTCTTTCTTTTCCATGGGAAAATATATACATATATGACGTGGAAATTCGATCTGATACTTTCCTACTTTTCCATTTTACACCAAATACCGCTGGAGGTAACTTCTCTGTTCCCATTTATACGCACAATATAAAAGACGGAGTAAAAGTAAAAATGGAAGACTGTAAAAAGTATAATACAAAAAAATAAACAAAAAAGAAATTGAGAAAGTGGAAAATTTGAAATTTCAGAACCATTTGTTATTGATATATTGATATATCGTAAATATATACCGGATGTTATAAAAAGTGATGAAGCCTTATACAATTTTATCCGCGACGACCAAGTAAAACAACCATTATTAGGTGTGTATGTAGACAACTAATAGCCCACATTATAATCACTCGCGAATAATGAGCTTGACACACGTCAATAATAGATCCATTATTCCTCTAGAGATTTAATTTGCGCCAATCACAGCTCTTCCCTGCATTCAATAATGATATGTGACATACAGGCTGAACAAACTCGGCTTGCCTTGAACCCTCTCTCATATAATGACAGAGGCCGTTTGTCAAATATTGTCGGTCAAGCAAACGTCTTCACACTGCAGGTTGAATTCAATGGTTGAATTTTTAAGTTTGAAAGCCATGCTGCAGTATAAAAATTAAATTTTGTCGTCACAGATAAAGTATATAGTATTCAATTCGCGCATATGCGCTATTATATGCTCGGGCGATTACTCCGCTCGACTCCGTCTCGCTACGTAACCTTCGATAGTCTGCATATGCGCTCATTGAATAATATACTATTATTACCGAATATTAGTTCCAAATTTCTTATATAAAGGTAAACAAATGTGGAATTAACTCACAAATTTTTATTCTCGGTTTTAAGTGTTGAAACTACATTTTTAAGCCATGTGCACAATTTTTATACCTACAAGAAAAAATGAATTCTTTATGGATGAATGCTTTTTTGACCAGGTATTAGAAATAGCTTTATTTTCAATAATCATCCACGAGGTTTTCATCATTTCGATTTTTCTTTTTGTATCTACTTTTTACATGTCTGCGTCTGCATACTTTTGATCAGCGACATCAGTCGCGACATAACAAATAATCTTCCAATCATATGTTCAGTATTTGTAATGTTTTATCACCACATATTCCACATTTATGTTCATTTTTTTATGCTAAAATATGCGGGCTTATGGTTATGAAGATGATAAAATTCTCTTCCAATATATTAAAGTTTTTATGAAAATGTATAACCGCACCCAACTCTATATAGATATACTACAAGTATATATAAGTATAGTTAATAGTAGTTGCTTTAGTTCCTTTCACATTAATATTTGCCATGGTGAAAATCGCTTTAATTAAGTTTCGTTATTAGAACCATCTCGGTACCTAAAGTTTAATAAGTTTCATAAAATAAACCCACTCCTTTAAATCACGAAATCACTACAGCGTTGCTTGTGAACAAGCCGAACGCAGTCAAGATCAAACGCAACCATCTCAAAACGTATGCAACCCAAACAACAATTGCCAGCAAAAGAATAGAACATAGAACGAGAAAGAAGGAGATGGACTGAACAGTTGAGTTAGGGACATAAATGAATTGTTTTATTTTATATAATAGTGTGCTGTTAGGCAACCCTTTATGCAACTGTGGGTGTGCAAAAACACACTTTTCTAAGCGAAAGTTCATTTTTCTATTTAGGTACAGAATATTATCTGAATCATAAATCTAGTATCTAGTCTTCTTACCTTTTTATTCGATTTGAAAACCGCACACTTGAAAACATCAGAAGCTCCATCACGTGCAATATAACTGAATATCTTGAGGTCCTGCGAATCATGGGACACGTAAAATATCCTGTAGATCGGATTTGATAGTAATACTGAATCATCTAACCAATGTTTCCGCTGAAATATATAAAACAATATCACTTAAGACACTGAAAAAGAAACTTTTTTAATCAAATACTGGTAAGTATAAGTATAGGTATAACTTTTAACTTTTTGGGTTGAAATAGCAAAATTTTGGGCCTTGGGCCAACCAACAAGAAAACTAAAAGTATTAAACCCACATATGTGTCGGACTGTCCTATTAGATTTTACTTTTCAACATCCTATATCTTATTGTGATACACGGTTTAATCATTTATTATTAAGATAAATGTAATGAAGAAACTTGGTTCGTAGTCCAGTTTAAAAAAGGGGCAGAGTATAAAACGGGTTTATGAACAGACGTTGCGCGAAAAAGGACTTTTACGACACGCTGGGAATGTGAGACAAAATGCATCATCAAACCGTTGTCTGTGCTGTTCGATTAGAATAAAAGTAAAGTCACATCCTTCTGTTGAAAGTTTTTCCATGTATGGCTCGTGCACATTTAGCGAATGACTCGAACGCCTAAGGTCGAGTCGAGGCTGTTGTACAAATGGAAAAAAACTTTTTGTACAATGTGTCTTAAGTTGTAGATAAACATCAGGATAAAACAATTTTTTTATGTTGACACTTGGGACATATTGTATGTGTTTTGAGAAAATGTAAGTTTCAGTAAAATGAGTTTCATACCTTTTTCTTCTTTCGTAAACTAACTTCGACGCCATCACGTGAAACTTTTATTGTCACCTTCTTCTTCTTAATCCTCTTTGTTTTGAATTCATACTGAAAACACAGAAAAAGATAGAAAACAAATATTTGAATGAGTTGTAAATGAAACTGGAATGGAAAATGAAAACAAATACGTATATAATTGAAATTGGAATAAAGGAACGAACACTTGGAGCTTTCACGTTTCATAACAGGTAAAACACTCATTTAACTTTTCCATTCGCATTCGAATTCTTTTGATTAAAACTTAAATAAACGAATAGTCTATGAAGAACCATAATGAATATTCATTGCAAAATTAAATATATTTGACTTGCGAGCGAAAATTGAAATAAAACTCATTAAAAACACTATATAATGTAACATAGAGCCAGCCTAAACCACGAGCAGTGTGTCGGTGATGAAACAAAACCCAATACGTACAGCGCAGGTACGTTAGCCAGGTAAGAATCTAAAGCGGCAGGCGCGGATCCGAGTACGCCTCGGAAGTCGTCAGCCATGGCGTGCTCTGTTACAATAGTAGATAAAATTCTTCTGCTAATAATTTTAGAGTCAGTCGGTGTAGACATGTAAACTTTGGGTGTAAAATTAAAATAGTTTCGCGATTAAAAAACTATAACATTTTCAATTCAGAACGGAGAGTTTTAGCAAATAATTTAAGAACCATCATGAATATTCATTGCAAAATTAAATATATTGACTTGCGAGTGAAAATTGAAATAAAACTAATTAAAAACGCTATATAATATCCGAGTACGCCTGGGAAGTCGTCAGACAAGGGCGTGCTCTGTTACAATAATAGTAGATAAAATTCTTCTGCTAATAATTTTAGAGTCGGTGCAGATATGTAAAATTTGGGTGTAAAATTAAAATAGTTTCGCGATTGAAACTATAACATTTTCAATTCAGCACGGAGAGTTTTAGCTAGCGAATAATTATTTCTACCTAAACGAATCGTTTGGGGATTGAAAACTGCAGATACGATTAAACATTTGAGAAACAAAAATCAAAACTCAGTGCCTCAACTTAGGAAAACAAGGTTGGAAGAACTATTCAAATTAATTCAACAATAAATTATGCAATTTAATAACGTTCACGTCATAAGGAATAGCAAGTTACTACCGAAATTCAAGAATTGTTCCATTTTAAAGGTGTGCCAAAATCTTTTATATAGGAACCCTTCAGGAAAAACAAGATATTTTTCATTTTTATCGTTGCCATAGTGTGTCCTAGCTCGTAAAAGCAACCTGTGTTCAACTCCTTAGTCCTTCATTTCTTCCCCATTTACATTTACAAGTTTACAACTAGAAGGAAGGATGTAAAGACTTCCTTATAAATCCTTCCGGTACCAAAAATTTTTTTCCACACAAGTTTATATAAATTAATGAAACAGTAAAGCTACAAGATTGCTTTCCGAATGTCATATTGGTGTATAGCAGATCTCATCAGCGCCAGCACAATGTTTATCCTCCACGAGCAAAATTTTGACGTTTGTGACGTCATATTAGAATGCTTAATGGGATTGTGCTTTACTTACTCGTATTCGACGCATTGCTGAAACGATTTCGACACGACTCGTCGGTCTGGGCACGTCCAAGCATCCGATGAACTGCAATAATAAAGAATAAAACTATTAAAATATTTATTTCTAGAAAGGAATATATCGTACACGGTATAATTTTTTAAAGAAAAATTTCTGTTATGATTTGCTTCTAATGACAAGATATACGACAAACCTATGCAACCACGTAAATATACTGGGAGGAACGTATGCAAAGTGTGTAGTGTGAATAGTCAACAAAATGGCTGAGTCAACCATGTCAAGGTCATGTTCAAGGTCATCGCCTATCTATGAACTTTTTACGCAGTGACGGTTTTATACAACCATAATAAATACAAATGTTTACTATTGCTTTAGTTATTTATTATTTAATAAAAGAAAAATATTAATTACAGAATATTAAAGGACCTGCAAATAAAAAAAAACCTTTTTTTGGTAACTACAGCTTCGGTAATGTAAATGCAAATGTTCATACATATATTGGTTTTCGAAACGAGTTTCACACATTCCGAGAAGATAAAATAAAAAAATCATGAAAAAAAAATTCAACCACACCCAAAAATTTATTTACCTACATAGAAAGGATAACCGTAAATTAAAACATTACAAAAGAAAGGGTCCTTTTTTCTGATAGAACAAATACAATTAGTTTAATTAGAAGTCCAGATTTAATTTGCATAATTTAATTTACCCGATTTAACTAAATGTGGTAGCAAAGAGGCTAAAAAAAGTTTAGTTTGCATACATTTTGTTTAGGTCGTGTATACTCTTTGTCTTTGTGCAACTTTGCGGGTTGTTTAGTTTATTTAGTTTGCTCAGATTATTTAGAGCACCATTCTGTGCTCGTGCTCAGTCGGGGTTACTTTAAAAGCACACTTTGTTACTTTAATTGATGCTAATTATTGCGCACAAACAGGATAGCAACGTGAGCACGTTTTTGCAGAAGAATTAGGACCACAAGATTTAATACATACTTACTTGAAAAGATTTAACTAAATAGTTGCAATTTTATGTAACACACAATCATATACAAGGTGTTCTAATGCATTCCGAGATCGACAAAAAGTATTTATTTGCTTAACATGAAGTGAATATTTATACTATTTTTTGAACACCAAGTAAACTTCACTTGGCATTGGGTTATATCCTTTTAAGGACATTGAAAGTGTTCTAAACGCAGTTTTATTTTAAATAAAATAAATATTTTACGATTATTTGCAGAGTAAATTTTCCTTTATATTCAAGCGTTGACTGCAACTTGACGCTCGTTGGGCAATAGGGCAATGCATCAATGTTAGTTGTCTAGTCTCGAAACTCGAGGGCTAACTCTCAGTCTCAGACAGAATTGTATAGATAAGCAGCTAGCAAAAACCCCATGGGGTTAATTCCCTTATATACTAATAGTTCTTATATGTAAAAAGTTATAGAAAACGAGGGCGCCAAGAAACAATAAAACCAACGAAGCCCCAGCCTCAGCACCAGCTCGAACGTGTTTCCCATTGCCTCCGTGGGAATATGTAATGAGCAACCGCTAAATTTCATTAACGTTGCTTGAGATTCAACTTAAACATAAAATTGCGATATTCGCATACATAGTTAAGCTGCCGGCACTCGTTTAATAGATGGCATCAGAACTATAACTTCGAACGAATCGAAAACTTGCATAGAAGGTCAAAGGACCTCTCTCACCATCAAGCCCTTTGGCTATCGTCCTTCGATTTTTTTTTTGGAATTATAGATACTTGTTAATAGTATTTTTTTCTTCTGTTATAAAATATTTTTAGCTTTAAGTGTCGACGTCGTTATTGAAGTCGTCGAGGTTTTAAAATTGTATGCCGTGATTGTCGAGAGTCGCGACGACTTGGACGACGACGTCAACGACGTTTATTTCTGTCTGTTAACAGCGTCCGTCATGACGTCATGCCGCACATCGCCACAGGTGAGTTATGTACGCGTGCGGCTATTATATGTTATTCAAATCTTTGCCAAAGCCAAAACACATTCATACGTGTGCTATGAAGAACCCCAATTGTGTAATTTATATTTTATCGTTGACCCAGACATGAAATGTACATATTGCCACCGCTGATGATAGCTAAACATGCGAATGAAAGGTGATACTACTGAAATCACATAAAATAAAACAAATTTGTTCTAACATTTTCGAATGCTTCGGTTTGGTATTCTAACAATTCAACCTTTGTAGATCGCACCACTAGAAATGCAGAGGTACGGATTCGATCTCCTTTAAGAGAGAAAACTTTTCTTGTAAAATTATAATATTAATGGAAAATATGAACGAAAAATTGCCGCCGTGAGATTAAAGCGGCCGTCTAGTCTCACGAATTTTCGAAACTCATAAGTCATAAGAATCATGAAATTTTTAAAGAAAGATAGACGAAACTATAGTGAGCACCGGATTTAGATAGCTTGAATGAACATGTACCAGCACTCGACAACGGTAGATTATACACTCCACACCCAATGCACCGAGCGTAACCAGACCCTTATTGACTGGGGGCTGACGGGGGGCTGAAGGACGCTGGAATCCAAAAATACATACAGGATGTGTATAAATTCGTGAAAAAGTTTCAGGTAGTGTTCTTCTTTGGACAATTCTAAAGCGACAATCTTGATACGAAAATGTTGGATTGGCGACCTTCATGAGCCTTCAGGAGCCAATACAAGAAATGGTAGATATTGGAACGTTGTAGTACATAATAAACTTCGTAACTAAGGATGATCAATCAAAACAGTAAATGCCAAAAATGAATTGTCTAAAAAAGAAGCTGTTTCACGAATTTATACACACCCCATATAATATTCTTAATCCAAATAGTTGAACGAGGCCTCGAGAGGGGCTTTAGCCCCCTCTGCCCCTCCCGCCCTGGTTACGCCAGTGTCAATGCATTATAGACAGAACTTATGGACACATTCATCCCAAATCATTATCCATGTCCACGCGTTTCGTAAAACTGGCACAAATTTGTGTTAAACTATTAAATATCTTATTATTTAACTTATTATGTAACTATAATTAATCTAATATTTTGAACATCAAATTATGATTTAATTAATTTATCACAAGTGGCATTTCCATTTCCATTTGTTCTTCGTGTATTTCGATTAAATCTCTGGAATGTGTCACCTTCTTCTCTTGTCTATTACGCACTTGAAGTCTTATTGAAGCCGGAGAATAGTAATTTCCTAATGGTGCAATTTCTGGGAACAAGCAGTCATATAGAAGTTACATAAGTATTAATTTATAGTCTTACACCAGTTAAAGCTCAAGCAAAAACTTTCATAATTAATTTTCTCGCACTCTTGTACACTCCTAGTAACATCTTCCTACTTCCCTCCGTCATGTAATCGCAATGTACTTATTTCGTTAGCTCATGGAATTCGCATCGTTGTCGACTTGTCGTGTTTATATGTTGTTATTAAGCTAGAGGAGTTTAGGGTGTTGGTGCCAGGGGAGTCATCATAAGATAATAATTAATTATAAGGCCTAACGCATACTGATACTATATACGTAGGTATAAGAACGGTTAATTTATTCTTGTGAGCGGAATGCGAAATTTTGGCTGGTGTAAAGTCGCTAGCTACTTTCCGGAATGCCGTGCCGCCAACCGGGGAAGAACATTGCTGAATATGAATTTCTACATTCTATTTTTACATTCAAAGGCAAAAAGTTCTCTCAGCCTGTCAGACATTAGGAGGAGCAAGGATGAAAGTACTAATGCCATCACTTTAAAAAAAAATTAGCATATTTTAATGAAGATGTGGGAAGAAATGAAACTTTTGCAAGTCTAAAGAATAATTAATTTTTTGTCCCTGCATGAAAAGAATGTGTAACACTTTGTATGGATTTAAGTATCATGACAAAACAAAAAGCTCCATGTACGCAGGGCCGTCTTCAGACTTATTCGAGCCCTGAGGCAAAATACTTGATCGCTTCCTGAGGCAAAATATTAATGAAAATTATATTCACTCATTTGAATGATCCTACAGTGGCAGTAAAATATATTGCATGATTTTATCTACTTCTGGCGCTCAAACTACCTGACATTGTCATTCTCTTTACCGATGCTGGGCACTACAAGTAGTACAATGTTGAAGCACGTAGATGGAGCAATCTATTACGTCCATGGAACCATTTTTAAGAGTTTCTCCCTTATTAGGAGCAACATCGGATCGAATATTTGTTCTAGGTCCGCCCCTTTCTACGGAAGAGGCGTCTGCTGGCTTCCTGGTCATGGAGTTTTCTCCGTAAATAGGTAAATACTTAGGTGGGAGTTTAGTCCATCGCTTCCTGACGCAAAATTATAATAAAATAATATTCACTCATTTGAATAATCACAGTGGCAGTAAAAAATATTGCATGATTTTATATACTTCTGGCGCTCAAACTACCTGACATTGTTATTCTCTTTACCGATGCTGGGCAGTACAAGTAGTACAATGTTGAAGCTCGTAGATGGAGCAATCTATTACGTCTATGGAACCATTTTCAAGAGTTTCTCCCTTATTAGGCGTAACATCGGCTCGAATATTTGTTCTAAGTCCGCCCCTTTCTACGGAAGAGGCGTCTGCTGGCTTCCTGTTCATGGAGTTTTCTCCGTAAATAAGTACCTAGGTGGGAGTTTAGTCGATCGCTTCCTGAGGCAAAATATTAATGAAAATAATATTCACTCATTTGAATTATCACAGTGGCAGTAAAAGATATTGCATGATTTTATATATCTACTTCTGGCGCTCAAACTACCTGACGTAGTACAATGTTGAAGCACGTAGATGGAGCAATCTATTATGTCTATGGAACCATTTTCAAGAGTTTCTCCCTTATTAGGCGCAACATCGGCTCGAATATTTGTTCTAGGTCCGCCCCTTTCTACGGCAGGGCGTCTCCTGACTTCCTGCTCATGGAATTTTCTCCGTAAATAGGTACATACTTAGGTGGGAGTTTAGTCAGTAAGAGTCTGACATTGGCTATTCTGGCGAACAAAAAATGGAATATTTCGTGCCCCTCTTTCGTGCCTTGGTTAAGCTGAACCCAGAGGCAGATTGCCTCGGCGACGGTACTGCTTGCAAGGCTTTTGCAATACAACCTTTTGCGCCGTCGTAACTAAATACGTGAGCAGAATAACGTATCATTCGTGAACTTCATTATAGTAGCTTCGATATCCTTACATTACAACCAGGTCCTCGTTTCGGTTAGCTTTAGCTTGGTGGGTTTCGAGATTACACGTTCGCTACTTTTTCTTTTTTGTCGGTTTGCTCTTTTGTATTACGAGCATTTGAGAGGCGCGTTAGCCCATGTATTAGGGAACGAGGAGTTTCACCAATTTCACCTTACCATCTACTATCTCGTAAATTGAACACGAATACCATCATCCCGTCTTAGAGGGGCTAAGAAAAGACGCAACCAGTTGACGAGTAAAGTTGCTCATCAGGATGAGCTGAAATTAAAGTGGAAAAGGGGGAATAAAGGAAAATATAGGGAATGAAAAGATCAAGAAAAAGATCAGTAAATGAATAAGGGCATGAAACTGGCGGCGTCTTCTGGGAATTTTAATTCTAAATTACACATTGAATGTGCACGTGTGGGCAACGAACTGAATGTGAAAGAAGAAAAGGAGCAAATTAATTAACTGTACAGTCAAGAGCAGACCTCTTTCTTGCAAGTACTTACTTTATATATTTGAATTCCAACT
>JARJEB010031111.1:0-22388 GCA_030264535.1 Liometoxenus newtonarum
ATTTTATAAATTTATCAATTACAAAAATGTAAATTTTGCATCTAAAAACAATGTAAAGTTACATACATTTTTGACAGTATGGTAATTAATGGGTAATTTTTTAAAAACCATTTGGGGATGATGACAGAATAACGAACAACTTCCCCCACTCCTGCGAAAGCCGAACGAACCCTAATATAATTGCACATGTGACGACATCTGTGGCCGGAATTTTCGACTTCAGCGAGAAAGACAGCAGTCAGGAAGGATGAAAACATGATGTCTAAAGGCGCCCATACACGCTCTGGAAATCCTTTGAGCAAAACATTAGTCGGCCTGTCCAGATTAATTGACTTGACGCAACGCCACACGCACCAATCGGCCTGTCCAATCCGGGACTGTCGGACTGTTCAGTTATTCAGAATCATTCGGCCACCTGCGCATGCTCAGTGTTTTTCCGGAAATTCTGAAGGTCACGACTGAACAGATTTTCCTCCGAAGATTTCCGGAGCGTGCATGAGTCCCCTAAGGCTGGCTAAACACATTATAGGTTATGCAACGCATTCGTCACAATCGAGGTCACAATGTCTCCTATTCGTTTCTTTGCGTCTAGTTGAGAAAGCATATAAAGGGAGCGAAAACTTTTCGCTCGTTATGTTTCCTCTACGATATGGAAAGATATCACTACACTTCTCGGTTCTCGCCGATTTCCAAGTGCCCAAACATACCCAAATTTAATGTTTGAATATTCAAATATGAATGTTATCAATACCTATCTCTACTAGATACATTTCTCGTACTATCAAATATAGGTATTAATGGATGGGTTGTTTTTTTTTATTTATTATAGAAGGGAAGTGCGAAGTTCCGAGGTTTTACTTTGCTCCCTGGAACGCTTCATCGCATCGGTTCTAAAGTCAATTTCGTTCGATGATCGCAAACAAAGATATAAATTTTAGAGAACAGCATCTAGTATCTAGTCCTAATGTTCAGTTCAGTCAACGGTAATATTCATGTATTCATAGGCGCCGTCTCCAAGAGGACATCGGGCCTCGAGCCTTCTTTGGAATTTTGCACTTTTATAGTTTGAAATTTTGATAAAATTATAAATGAATTTGTTATTTGTCAGTTGGTCACCGATCAGCTGTCCCATTTACTACCTAAGTACTTGCTACTTTTATTAATATTCAAAATGACTTACCTAGATCGATTGTTGTCAAGGGATAGAATTCAGTCAAACAAACAGAGTTATTAACAACCCCATCAACAAATTATGTGAAAACAATCTGAGTGCGCGTAACTGACTGATGCTGAATACAGAATGTTAAGTTAAGTAACTAGTCAACTATTATTCATGGTTCATGATTGACATAACATAGAGATAAGGTGCATTTCTTTGTAAGTAACTTTAACTTTTGTGACGAGTTAAAGTGAAAGCAAAGAAACGGTTCGTGAAACTCATGGTGCACGTGATCGTTTTCAGAACTGTAAGTTCTTACTTTTCAAGTCAAACATATAAATTTGCCCTTCAATATTCAGCAACTTCTCACTTGGATCGGAAAAATCCATATTTTTCTTGCAGAAAAACGAGAAGCAGAAATGGTAATCTCAAATTTAAACGCTTGAAATCTGGCAGTAAAACTCGACGCATACTATTCAGAGGTAAAGTCACAACAGCACAAGCTTCCCCTTTCCCAACTGTCTCTGCCGAGGGTTAGAAAACTTTAACTCCTTAGCGTAAAATGGTACAAAGAAATCGCTTTAACTTTAACGCGTCCAAAAAGTTAAGCATAAAGAAATGCACCTGACATAGAACATAACCTGAGAAGTAGAAACAAACAATGGAAACATGGAAAATGGTATACCCGAGGGGTAAGCAACTCTTATAAATAGCGAACAAATGATTCACAAATGTGAATTTTTCAAAAGAACTCACAATATTTTAGAAAGAATTCACAAAGTGAATTCACAAAGTTCACAAACATTGCGCATGCGTGTAATGTGTCTAGGTTAGTCTCGACCTTACTCGACAAGGAGAACACGTTTGAATTCACATGAATTCACATTTTCTTCGCATAAATTCACATGAATTCACATTTTTTTCACATAAATTCACATATTTTTTTGCGAATTCACGTTCAATTCACAAACAAAAATGTTCATTCAAATGTTCACTGAATTCACATGAATTCACAGAAGAATTACCAGGGAATTCACACTAAGTAATCAATTTTGTAACTGGTTGTATTCCCCTCGTGTTATGTCAATCATAAACCATGCTTATTCTGCCTTCTGTTCTACGCCTTTGCAAGACTCCGTTCAATTTACATTCTCTCGGCAGCTTCTGACTTCTGCGTCTGGAAGTCTCTTAGCCTTGCTGTGGCCTTGTTGTCGACAAATTCATTTTTAGGCAACCCGCTAACTTACATTTATTCAACGTTGCGTTTATTCAACGTAGGGTTGCCTAAAATGGATAAGGTCATAAGCAGAGGTCTCAGAGCAGAGGTCATCTCATAAGTCATTAAAAGTAATAGCGTTTTCCATTTATTACACCAGTGTTACACTGGAAGCGGGACTGTGGCGGTCTAGTGCAGCCCTCAGTGCACATCAGCTGTCAGTTAGTAGACGTCAGTTGTACTGTGTTTTCAAATCGAAGATTAATATACACCTTAGAAGTTCCACATAAACGGTTTTACCATAAATTAATGAGTAAATGATATATTGTTATTTAACTGCACTGATTTGCTCCACAACCTCCTCGAGACGGTGTGATAAAGTTGCACTGAACCTGCACTCAGTGTACACCCAGTGTTAAATGAAAAACGACGAACGTATCAGCGGCGGGTATGTTACCTACACTATAGGCGCTTTCGATTTGACATTATTTGCACCTTAACTGATCCCAGAAGGTGCAGCCGTAGAGCTACCTGGGAGCTGCTCCCTAAACGCCCCTTTTGCAAATCGAAAGGTCAGCGTTTCGTTATGGTAGCGATTTCGACCTAGATTTCACGATTCGATTCGATGATAAGCACTTGCGGTTAGCGACAGCCTGGCTTCAGCCAATCACAAAAGAGTTCCAGAATATGATCATTAAGTTGCCTACCTATGATCCAAACTAAAGAAGAAAAAATTGAGAAAAATAACTTCCCGCACCCTTATAATTCAACCCATCATGTGTCCCACACCTGAGGGTTCTTTTTTAATTACCAGTGAGGGTGGCTGCAGGCTTAGATTTATGTTCTGTCTCTTCTTCACTTTGATTTTCGTCTATAGGTTTCACTGCGTTGCACTTACGCATAGTATTGCCATGCCTGGTTTGGATAATAGGTAGGCAACTTAATGATTATATTGTGGAACGCCCTTTGTGATTGGTCCGGAGCTTGTGCTCCCTAGATGCACTAGCATAAATAAATGAGTAAATGATATATTTTTTCGCTAAAACATGGATATTCCAGGAAAACAACATATCAGTAGGTTATATTGTTATATACATATATAACTGCACTGATATGCTGCAGAGCTCCTAGAGACGGTGTGAAAAAGTTGCACTCAACCTGCACTGAGTGCACATCCATTTTTAAATGAAACACTACGAGCGGGTCAGCGCGACACTAGTGCACACCAGTGTAACAAATGGAAAACGCTATTACAGTGTCGATTCTTCAGACTGTCAACAAAATTACACTCAGTGCGCACTCAAAAAACTAGCACTGATCGAGTTTTAGAGCAGAAATAGAAAAACGGGTTGCATGCACTGGGTGCACACTGAGTCCAGTTATCCGAAAACGCTATTAGTGTTTGATTATCTCTTAGGGTGCGTTTGGTATGACGGTCTTGGAACTCCGATCATGCTCAATTTATTCGAGAGCGTTTGTTTTGAAGCTCCGATCTTGCTCGATTGCGTTTCGGTTAACTTCGATCTATCATTCAAGTTGCTCGAAGTACTCAGAGATTTGAGAGATCGAGCTCGTCGAGCGTATATTGAACACATGCGCAATGCGCTTTCCAAATAGCTAAAAGCAAGGTCAACAATTTTGTTTTAATTTCGTTTTGTATTTATACTTTCGTAATTTAAAAATAATAAGTAATACGAGATCAGGGTCGACTAGGACTAGGGTTTAAGAAACGTTTGGCTTGTCAGAAAATATCAGCATGTTCGATAATGACGTCATCGCACTCAGTACAAGCTTCGATCGCTCCGATCGAGTTCCAATCCAAACGTACCCTGCGTCTGCGTGATGAGTACGCTGACTGGCGCTAGCTTCAGGCGCAGGCCTGTCAAACTGACATTGACACTAACACAGCTGGACTGGAGCTGTTTGCCCCCCCTGACTCTTCGTCGAGCCGCAGAAACTTATATGTAACAGAGAAACACGGTTCGTAATTTCGTAATACGCAGTGTAAGACTCCAGTTTTAATTTACAAATAATCCATATCTGTACAAGATTAAAGAATTTCATCATAAACGTTGCCACAAGCCTGGACCAATAAATGTATTTGATATTGCTTGAAAACGATCGTCTGAAATGTATTCAGGTAAACTAACATAACATATTTTGCATTATACATATTTGACTGACATAATAAGCATATAAATAATTACACGTATGTGTGCATTACGATTACAGTCTTCATATTTGAATTCTATGTTATATCACTGATATCCATGTTGATACTTGAAATGTGCTCAAGTTTTTCAGTCTGTGACCGATAAGAGACGATAACTCTAGCCTATTGTTGTTTGTTTACTTTTACTTTAACTGCACTTGCAACTCTAGTTTTTCATTTGTTTATATTCAAATAAGCCTATATGCTTACACTTCTTTTATTTCGTTTCGTCAAGGTGGAATTGCAAAAAATTTTTATATTGTTTATTCATTTTAAGTAGTTATTGTTCTGTTTACGTACAATGAACCTAAAAACATCTGGGGGTTTTAGCAGGAAAATGCTAACTAAGTCTTTAACTCTATTTGCATTCGTTATATCACTCTGAACGAAACTATTCTGGACCGGGATTTTATATCTCTGCGTGAAATGTAGTGACATCTTTGTCTGTTAGTTGTCTGTTAGTAAATCGTAAGAATGAAACATAACGAGCGAAGTTTTCGCTCTATTTATATGCATATCCATGGTTACAATTGTAGCTTTCTCGAGCAGGTGAGAAATGAAGCGAATATGAAACTGTGGGATGCGGAGCCGGACACGACGAGAACTTTTCGCGGAGTTACAAAATCCCGGTCGCCAGGTAATAGGTTAGCGTAAGAAAATCGAAAGTAGCAAATGTTAAACATACAACAATGTAAAACATACAGTCAAGACAGTTCGGTGTTTCTTGTTTCATTGGGTCACAGTCACACAGAAATCGAACTTGTACTTTTTATTTTGGCTGCATATTTACCATTTTTTTTTTTACTTTACATTACACATTTTAATTTTGTAGTAATGGGTAATGAGAACTACTCATACACACAACAACAAGACTGTCCCAGAGCAAAAAAGAGTAAAACTGACGATGATGTATCGCGAACCACTACAACAACATCATGCTGGGAATGTCTTCCAGCTGTTTTACTTGACGACATATTCCAATATCTTAGCTTTAAAGATACCATCAATGCTTCAAGCACTTGTCACAATTGGCGGCAGAGTTTATATCATCCAAGGTATGTCGGATAATTAAATATTTAAATTAGTTCAGCGTTGCTCCGAGTAGTTTAGAGTAAATCCGAGTAGTATAGAGTAACTCCGAGTAGTTTGGAGTAACTCCCAGTAGTTTGGATAATTCCGAGTACTTCAGAGTAACTTTGAGTAATTTAGGGTAACTCCGTGTAGTTGAGAGTACTCCGAGTAGTTTAGAGTAACTAGTAATTTAGAGTAAAGTAGAGTAAAGTTACTCGTGGTAGTAAGTCACTCCTTGCAGTAAGTCACCCCGAGTAGTTTATAGCAACTCTGAGTAGTTTAGAGTAACTCCGAATAGTTAAGACTGGTTTATCGACATAAGTGGCTTTCGATTTGTGTGAGTCACCAAGAGCTTTACTTATACAAACTGCTTTCGATATACCGCTGTAATTTGTTCAGAACGTCTTCGAGTAACACTAAACTACTCTGAGCAGTTTAGATTTAGGATATTTCGAAAGCAGTTTCAGATTGTTTTGTTTGTCGGATAATTAAATATTAACCATGTATTAGGGCAGGGATTCCCAAACATTTTTGCCCCGTGGACCCCTTTTGCCACTTTTTTTTTGTTTTCTGTAGCCTAATATTGAATATAATATTCAAATGTATTTTTGGCAATTTTTTTTCTCTCGCTGATATGGACCCTCTGCCAGTCTAAATCGATCCCTGGGGTGCATATAGACCACTTTGGGAACCTATAAATTAGGGTATAAAAATTACAATCAAAGAAATTTATAGCTGAAATTAGTTCACCATTATAATCAGTCTTAAACAACTCCGAGTAGTTTAGACTAGCGCCGAGTAGTTTAGAGTAACTTCGAGTTGTTTACAGCAACTTCGAGCCGTTTAGAGCAACTTCGAGTCGTTTAGAGCAACTTCGAGTAGTTTTGAGCAACTCCGAGTAGTTTAGGCCAACTCCGAGTAGTTTAGATTTATCGATATAAGTGGCTTTCGATTTATGTGAGCTATCAAGATCTTTACATATACAAACTGCTTTCGATATACCACTTTACTTTGTTCAGAACCTCTCAGGGTAACTCCAACTACTCTGAGTAGTGTAGATTTAGGATATTTCGAAAGCAGTTGCAGATCGTTTTGTTTGGTATCTGTTTTTCGTTTTTCTACAGCTCGTTATAAATTAGGTTAACTACAGGCCTACAGCTGCTTGAAGTCAGAAATGTCTAATTATAGTCAGCTATTTGTTGTTTTTAATGTTAATGTCATTAACTGTATTTTAATTGAAAAAGTTCCTAGTGCTCATCTAATGAAATGTGACGACCATTTTTATAAGTTTTAACAAATGGTTTAATTTTCTTGCAGAAAGTGGCAAGATGTTAATTTTGTGATAGAACCTAATAATGTAGCAAAAGCTCATTATTTAAGAACAAGAGCTGGGCATATTGTAAGCAATGCTAATGTCAGATTCAATTCCATCGAATCATCATGTGTTACCGAATTTTTGTTATTATTAAAGTGTTTTACGTGCAATAACAATTTAAAGTCATTAGCCATTGAGCCAAGTCATAGTACTATTGAAATACCGGAGAATTTAATTCACAAGTATGTATTCACATTCACTTTTCCAGTTATAGGTTATACAATAGTCTTGTCGTGTTCTTTTTACAGATTAACTTTGAGCTGGCTTGCGTCAAACTCGGGGGAGCATTCTGAACGCACTCTACGAGTTTGACTCAAAATGAACCTGTAATAAGAACACGTCTTGTAGCTCTAGGTGCTTTCGATATACGACTTGAACTGAACTACTCAGAGTAGGTTCGAGTGGGTATTTTGAAAGCAGCAAATATTTTGAACCAGTTTTGTTGTTGTTGATGACATGAATTCGCTTTTCAGTTTTGATGAATTTCCACTCTACAAGACATTCGTTGATATTTATTCCCAACATACATTAACCAAGTTAAGTTTAGGCTGTAATGAAGAACTATTCGAATATCTTCCAGATTTATTAGAGTTGATTGACGATAAGAAAGCGGAGAAAGTGGAAATGTTAGCATTGGCGACAGTCAAAGAAGATCCGTGCAATTATTTAATGCAAAGCATAAATACGAAACAACTGATAGCATTCCGTGGCTTGCAAATATTAAGTTTAGATTATGACAATCTGAATGACGAAGTGCTAGACGTATTGAAGCATTTGGACGATTTTAAAAGGCTCGTCGTCCACATCCATGGCATTTGGGACAAGCATCCTGGTACGACTGAGGATGCTTGGCTTAAATTCACCAATCGACATCCGCATTGCCTCCTAAGATTATCATGCATACATTCAATTGACGAAGTCAGGCATCTACATACGAAAGTGCTCAAAAACAATATGCCATTAAGCCATCTAAAAGTCCTATTTTGTGAACGGGTAAGTTTTATTTGAATTATTTCGTAGTTTAGCATTAGACCACTGATGGCATTTGCACCGGGTCCAAATGTTTATGCACCCAATACACCGGGTGCAATGATTGATTGCACCGAGTGCACTCGTTTGGACTGCTCTGAGTAGTTCGCAACTACTTTGAGCAGGTCGGAACTACTCTGAGTAGTTTACAGTGGCATTTCAGAAGCAATGCACCGGGTGCAATGATGAATGCACTGATATTTTAAGGTTATGGCCGGAATCTGGTTGCACGCTTGATTGAACCCGGTGAACACGGGTACAAACTATAATTATTTATAACGGTGCAAACCGACTTGCCATCGCTGTACTAGACATCTCAAATTAGTACATATTTTAAGAATTGTTTGTACATATTGTATTTGCCACCTTTTTTTTTCAGTATTCCTTGATTGCTTAAATAACTATCGTTTGTTGTTGCAGATGAATTTGAATGTGCTTGTACAATTGTCTATGTATAAGCAGACATTGGTGAGTTTAATGTGGGTCGACAGTTTGTCAAATGTCGATAACGAGACATTCCTAAAAGATTCAGAAAGAATGGAAATGAATGAAGATTTTCAACCGGCGGAACTAGTAATCATTGCATGGCTATGCAAAAAACTTGAAGAGATTGTATTCATTGGCTACAAGTTTTACGAAGAAGATTGGGTTGGCATTGTGAAACTGCGTTCGGAAACATTGAGAAAGCTTGAAATTGCCAATTCTGATCTCATATTCTCAGGTCACAATTTTCTTGCAAAGGTATTCTTATTTTGTTTAAATAGATTCAGTGATGATATTTGCATCGGGTGCAAACATTATGCACCGGGTGCAAAAGTGAATGCATCAATCAGATTCATTCAGTGCAATCGTTGGATGACGTGTTATTCGCCAATATGGCGGGAATCTGATTGCTCTCTCAGGGTGCAAACGTTTTATTGTACCCGGTGCAAACAGTGCAAATCATGTTTATTTGCACCGGTGATTTTTTTTGCTAATATTGTTTCTTCTTAAATATTTATATTTATAGGATGTAACTAATATGTTGGGCAAATGTTGGTCACCCCTACCTGACTCTGCTCTACATTCGGCCATTGTGGATCCGTCCGCGAGTGATACGGATGAGTACTTAATGCCAATACTTCTGGCCGATCTTAAGTAAATCGAACCCATCAACATCTCAATGTCAAGGACAAACAAAACTATACTGGGTGTTACAAGAAGTTCCAATCATAGGTGTAAACGTATTAGGAGTCATTCTGTTTGTTTCATATGGTTAGAGTTTTCTTAGATCATCCAGTTTGGAAACAAAACACCCTAAGCCTGAAACAGGCCCACTATGCATACATTCGTATATATCGTATATATTTTTATTATTTTTTTAAATTGTGATTTATTCGTTCGTCCGTCATCGAGTACGTTTTTTAAGTTTAAAATGAATTTATCTTAATTTACACGTGTGTATTACGAGAGAACTTATTATGAACATAAGATATTAAGCGTACATATAAAGATAAAAAAAAATATTCAAATTAAAGAACGGGTGATTAAAATATAACAAAGAGAAACTATTGAAAAGAAATTACAAACAAATGTAATGTACTAAAACCACATTCATTTATAGCTCATTGTGATATTGATCGAACAACAAATTAAGAGATTATTTAATATAACTAAACAAAAAGCATATACTGAACTGAAATGAATGAAATTGTTTGCAAATTTGTAAATTTGAGATTAGAATGAGTCTTTAAAGATGGAAAGCAAAAATCTGATAACAAAAAAGACTAAATTATTAATTTAGAAAAGAAAAATATGCGTTTATTTAGTATAAATATTAGAAAACTGAAATTATGCACCAGTATTTTGTTTGTTTTTTTTTGTTGTTGTTTATAGTAGCCTTCATTTGTTTGTTCGATACTTCGACGAATTGTATTATCGTTTATACAAGAAACTTAAGAACTGAATTATCAAATTTATGTGGAAAAGCAAACCAAACAAAAACAAATTAACGATTTCGTTTTCATTTCGAATCGTTTGGTTTCATGCATATATTTTAATATTAACAAAAATAGCGAGTAAGGTGAAAACATCTGTGATATTGTATTTGCAACGATTGTTAACACTCAAGTCTAGCCAACAAAACATAGAAAAATCTATCTTAAAAGAAAGGCATATACCAAAGTACCTGCACAAACAAACAAAAAAAGTAATCTATTTTTATGATCGCTGTCCACTTGAAAAAGCGATCTGACAACTTATTGTACATATAAAATGAACTAAACTAATCAATGACAAAACTTACAAGAAAATTGTAAAAGTTACACACTATATAAAAAAGATGTTGGCTCTATTATTTCAATAGCGTTAACAATCAAAAAATTAAAATTATAAACCAAACTAAAATAGTAAAATAGCCCGTGAAATTCAAATAAGAATCATCAAACGAAAAAACACTGAATCTTGAGAGTTACTTAGATGTTTCCAGCAACTGCTCACAAGACTTGAATGTGAATCGAATTCCATTAATTAAGAAAATACGAAACAACTGAAGCAACACATTATTGTAACGAAAAACAATGAAACAAACGACCAATATTTAAAAATAATTAATATTTTATTGATGATAAAAACTAAACAACTTGATAACTTTATTATGTACGTACGCTGATGTGACTGTGTAAAAAAAAAACTTAAAACGATGTTGCATTTTGATCTTTACACAGGAGAAATGCATTTCTTATGTAAAGATAAAAGAAAGCAAAAGAACAATAGAAGAATATCTTAACTGCGGTTCCTAATTTTAGGTTAAAACATGCAAATAATAAATTAGTAAAAGAAAAAAAAAACGAAAATGATAAACCATTTGACCAAAAACCAAAATGGTTTAGTAATATATATTTTTAAAGAAAGCAAAATGAAAAAAATTAAATTATTCCAATAAATAATTAAAGCAGTGATTGCATTTGTAGCGTGTGCAAACGTTTATACAGCCAAAGCAGCAGTTGGGTGCATTCGCCAATAAGATTCAAACGATTTTAAATTATAAGGTTATGGCGGGAATCTTATTGCAACGTTAGGGTGTAAACGTTTGATTGCACCCGGTGCATACATTGCTCATTGCAAAACAAATATAATGTTACCAAATCAAAAATAATAAAGCGGGGAATCACCCAGCACTCATGGATGATTTATTGAATGATTAAAATCATAAAACGGAATGTTTTATGCAAGAAACTACGGCAATACTTGAAAATAAATATATTAGGGGAACAAAATAACTAATAACTACAAAACACAGCCCTAAACTATTAGTTTTAATCAAAAACAAGTAATAACAGAAAAAGTTATGAAATGTGAGAAATATTAAAATATTAATAAATAATGAATGATAGAATGTTGATGAACACTCTAGCAAAGCGAATGAAAATCAATAACTTAATTATTAGTCATCGTCGTAACATAAACAAACATTTTGTAAATAGAGAACAGTTTGTAAGAAAAATGATAAGAGAGTTATAACATCGCGCGTACCTGACGATACCATAAAATAGTTTTGTTCGTACTTTAGTTTATTCTTGTTTCTTACTACTTTGTTTGCACAATAGTCAAATTTATAGACTGCAAATTCATTGGCAATTAAGATGTTCCATGTCAGCAGGTGATAGCTCTGACCTTTATTTGACTTTCCCAATGACAGCTGGTCGGATTAAAGATGGCGGAAAAACATACACACCTCAAGCACATTAAGGGTCATCTCGGTCAATCGGATTCGGCTAAACTTGCCAACAACATAACCTTTTGAATAACCTCTGAGCTTATTGTATGTTTTTCCGCCATCTTTATCCCGATCAGCTGATTAAACTTAGCGTGACGTGACGTAGGCATGACGTAACGTAGAATGGATTGGCAATGTGCAGGCGAAGCAGTCAGAAACCCGCTGGAAAGTATCATACGGACAAAGGTAATGTAAAAAGTAAAACAGTAAACACTATGTGAAAAATAATAAATCTACTATTGTAATTTTTAAACAACACAAAAACCCTAGTCCAAGATAAGCGTTGATCACATATAATATTCAAATAAAAATGTGTGAAAACAATTAGTGACAATTAGTTGTCAGTCAAGCCAATGAATTTTCAATTTAAAATTAATGGCACACTTCGTAATAATTGAAAATACTACAAAGACAAACCAAAAAGGAATTATAAATGAATCAGTGATGGCATTTGCACCGGGTGCAAATGTTTATTCACCTAAGTGTGCCAGGTGCAATTATGAATGGCGTGTTATTCGCCAATAAGATGCGTCAGATTCAAATAGTTTTAAATTTTAAGGTTATGGCGGGAATCTGATTGCACCTCCGGTGCAAACCGGCGTGCCATCACTGAAATGAATGAAAATAATTGGAAAAACATTGTTGTTATCTAGTATGAATGGTGGTTTATATAAAAGTTGCCAAAATCGAATATTTGAGAAGTAAATTCAAAATCTATAATCTAAAATAATTGAAATTTGAGTGAATTTAGAATATATTTGGTTTGTGGCCATTGGCAATATGCTGCAACATGAAAGAGAGTATATATTGTATATTTATTTATATCTGTGATTTGCGAATTAAAATAATAACAAAACCTCAGATTAAGAATAAGACTAGATACGTAATCGCATTGCATCATTTGTCTCCAACATCTCACTTAGCCGCGCTTTGTCTATCACATATGTTGTCAATGTCAATGACAGATTGATTCGATTTGAGGCATCTGCGGTTTGCATATGTGGGAGACAAATAAATCTAGCCGTATTCTTCATCTGAGAACGAAACAAAGTGATGTGAAAATACCTAGAACGAATATATAAATAACGCAAGCAACAAGCATTCAGAACTAATATAATATATGTATACAGACGCACACAAACACATATACGAAATGAAAAGAAACATATGAAAAAGAAAGTAACATATATTAAGAACTTGTAACAGCGTACATATGTTAAACAACGCCAAAATGTTACAATTTTGTAGGTAACTAAATAAGAAGCAACAAAACAAACATGTAACTTAAACAAATTATAGGATGAAATCAGTACCGTCGCCAGGGTGTAATTGAGCCAGTTTGCCTCTGGGCTCGTCTGCGGCAAGGGACTCTTTCATTTTTGTCTCAGGGCGTGATTAGATCTTTTGTCTCAGGGCGTGATTAGATCTTTTGCCTTATGATGCGATTAGATCTTTTGCCTCATGACACGATTAGGCCTTATTATAGGATGAAATCAGTACCGTCGCCAGGGTGTAAAACTGAACCAGTTTGCCTCAGGGCTCGCCTGCGGCAAGAGACCCTTTCATTTTTGGCTCAGGGCGTGATTAGATCTTTGGCCTCAGGATGCGATTAGATCTTTTACCTCATGGCACGATTAGGCCTTTTGCTTTAGAGCGAGGTTAGATCTTTTGCCTCAGGGCGTGATTAGGTCTTTTGCTTCAGGGCGCGATTAGATCTTTTGCCTCAGAGCGCGATCATGCCTGACGACGGACCTGGGTGAAATATTAGCATTGTTGAAAAATGAGAATTGATTTGTCGAGATGGAATCAAAAAAAAAAAACGATACAAACAATTATGAATTATATTACTATACATATAATATGGATTAATGAATAACCTAATGTGTAACAAATTGTGAAACAACACACAAATTTTGTTATGATTGCCTGTGATTTAATAACGAAGAGAAGAAAATATGGTATTTAGAAGGAAGAGTAATGTACGAAACAACAAATAACGTGAATACCTCACAATTCAAACTAATTACTATTACATATACACCAAAATGTGAAACTATATCTATATATGTAAATATATATATTAATAACTTATATACCCCTTATAACCTATACATAACCAAACAAACAAAATTTTACTTATTTCAATCGCAAACTGTTTTCGATATACCCAATATGAACTACTCTGTGTAACACTAAACTTTTCCGAGTAGTAAAGTGAAAGTGTGTATAACGAATGCAGCTATTTAAAAGATTTACGCCTATTTTAGAGAATTATGATCATCTAAAACAGGCTTTAGAATAGTGGAGAAAAGAATCCTTTATAAATTGACAATAAAGATAGATTGAAATAACTGGATAAGCATGAAAGGATTTTTCTAATTTGTGACACGAGCAGAAAAACGCACGATAAAATCAAATATTGAAAAAAAGTAACCAAAAAATATGAATAAAATTACAATTTCGAGAAAATTGAAAACTATATTTTAATTTGACAAAATTGAATATTTTAATGAAAATATTTATCATTTTTAAACTAATTGGAAAATATACCAAAAAAAATAATTATATAGTTATATTAAATACAAATTTTAAACAATTATAATATTATACCTAAATATAATCTATATGTATATGTTGTATGTATTAGGTACTAAAAATGAGTGTACTAATCATATCTACTAATGCATACATTTTTTCTATGTTAAATGTAGATGTGAGCAATTTAATCAACCAACTTGTATGCATGTATCATAACTTTCCAATGAAAATCATATAAAACACATTCTTACACAAAGTACAAGAAGTAACTGCAGCAGCAGCAGTCAGAAAAAAACAACACTCTTAAATGGCCCTTCACACGCTCATGCTTAACCTAAGTCAAAACCGTGCAGTCCTAGTTTGCGCAGATAAATCGGAGCTTGTAGTTGTAGAAGAGGCGAACTGTGCGTGAGTGCTCTCGGCACGAACTGTACCACTTCTGGAGTCGTCTGATGTTTTTGGTCGAAACCGCCCGGTTTTAACTTAAGTTAAGTCTGAGCGTGTGTAGAGCCTCTAATACACAATACCGTCGCCAGGGTGTAAAATTGAGCTCGTCTACCTCAGGTGGACGCTATTTAATTTTTGCCTGGCAACGGCCCTGTATACACGAGTTAAATGTTTTAATTGGCTTTGTAGTACACTTTGTAATAATCCAAAACGAGAACTCCAATATTTTTCAAAATTAGGAAATTTCAAAATTATGTGGTTTAAGTAGTTCTAGTTTTGGTTTATTTATTTTTTGTGAAACCTGTTGATGTATAAAAAAGTAACCATAAAATTTACTTTTGTAGTTGCAGTATATTAATAATTTGAGATTTAGATGTAAGTACATACTAGGGATGGCATTTTTATGCACCCAACCCAATGCACCGGGTGCAATCGTTGGATGTCGTGTCATTCGCCAATACGATTCATCAGATTCATATAATTTTAATTAAAGTTTTGGCGGGAATCTGAGGGTGCAAAAGTTTGATTGCAAATCGTGTATATTTGCACAATGCACCGATGAAAACCTTTTAGATGTACTAACTTTGTTTGTCGATTCTTTGTCTATAAAATCTTTATGGTGTAGAATAATAATCTGTCTACAAAATCAATCATTTTGTTCTCTATTTGTTAGAGTAATTTATAATTTGTTTCTTCTTACTTTAAAGGCAGGGCTGGCCCGATTAAGCGGGTGGGCCAACGAATTTTCGTTGGTTTCGTGTACCTCAGGCCGGCCCTGTTTAAAGGTAAACTATTGTTTTATTATTATTTGTAAAGATAATATGTATAATGATAGATTTGTCTTAAATATGCAGAATATTTGTAAAAAAATATAATTACGTGTTACTTGTTACAGTATGCACATTTTTGAATTTCGCAAAAAAAATGACTTACTACAACTTGATGGTGAAAACTATCCATGGTAACATTTTAAGAAATACTTATATACCAATAATAAAATTAAACTTGAAACAAAATTGAATTAAATTCAAATTCAAAAATAATCGTTTACCGTATCCTCCAGCATCTTCAAATTAAGAAATAGCTGTCAACATTATGTCAACATTATTAAACCGGAAAATAGATTATACAATAGATAAATTAATTATTGATTAAATAATATTTATATAAAGGCATATTAGGTATACGTTTTAATGATATATTGTAACTGTTTCTGTATTAATTGAACAATAATTAAAATATAGGTATATAGATGTTATTGCAAAAATCAAATAAATGTCAAAAACAAGAAGAACGAGTTTTGCGTAGTAAAACTAATAAAAAGTAAATAATTAAAAATTATGTTTTCTACAAATAATTATTCAACTCGTCATAAAATTTAACTTGCATTTTGTTTTTCAATTTTCTAATTCAATTTTATCATTAAAACATTATTAATAATTTGTTAAAATGTTTGAGATGAATTCTGTAAAATGACAAAAATAGTTGAAAGTAGACTTTTCGCACTATATTTCTACCGCATATTTCAATAAAAATGAAATATTTGGATTTTGGAATATTAGCAATGTTCTTTTTACTAGCAAATTCAGGAGTGCGTTCAAAATTTGACTCAAGTCAGCTCAAAATGAATCTAAAAAGAACACGGCTAATAGTATTTGCACAATATAATATAACACAAGCAATATAAAAATTAATCGAATAAAGTCAAAATATTGTATTGAAATGAAAATAACAAATAACACTTATGTGTTTCTGTCTCTTGTCTGTCTGTTAAGGCAAAACACCAATAAATAATATTGTAAACGAAATATTAAAAAAAAATATTGTATTTATTTATGCAACAAGTGCGTAAAGTAGAACTTTTTGAACGTGTTCACAAGTTTACGCAAGAATTGCAAAGTTACAATTTTTTTTTCTACAAATGCATGAAATGTCTTAATACCATCATCTTTCACGTTATTATTATTATTATGCAAAAACTAAGGTTAATGTAATTAAGTCACAAAGTGACATATAAATACTGACAGTGGTTGCTTTAACCTTTAAGTGTACCTAAACACTTTTTGATGAGTTGACAAAATTGTAACTGTAATTATACTCAAAAGCGTGTGCGAGAACGCAAAAAGTTGCGTACATTATTTTTTGCACACCCACATAATATTTTAGATTTCTTGTTGGTTGTCAAGCCGGGATCGCAGTAGTCAAACAAACGCGAGGTTACAAGTCGAACAATTTCAAAACGTATGCAAGTACGCAACCCAATGAACAATTGCCTGTAAAAGCATAAAACGAGAAGGAGATGGACTGAAGTGTTGCGTTATATGGATATAATAACCTTCAGTTATGATTGTGATGTTAGTGCTTCAGCACAAATTCTGTTGCATAAAATGTTCGCAACATACTGGGTGCGCAAAAAATACAGTAAACACAGTAAAACGAAACAACAAACTTTACATTGCAAAATTATAATCTTCACATTTTATTGTATCAATTTTATGTAGGTATTTAGTTTAATATAATTGTGAAAAAGTAAAATAACAAATTGTAATAGAAAACTGTATTAAAATATTGTTAATGAAAAAAAATGAAGGATTTACTAACGCATGTGTTCAAATTGTTTTCACTTTCCGACCATACCGAAGGTAGGAATGATATACGTAATCGGTCAAATTTTCCCTGAATCCGAAAAAATGGTTTGTGGTGTGATGTCCGTGTGTGTTATGGAAATAAATCGAAAACTAAAGTAATATAGAAACAAATTCATCTAAAATTCAAAGTAAAGTAAAATTTATTGCCTGTTTATTTTATCCTAGAGATTTAATTCAATAAAACGCAAATTGAAAATCATTTTTTGAGTGCTATATAGCGATGGTAAAATGACTTTAATAATGTTAATTATCAAAATTTTAAAATATTTGAATGAATATATTGTTAGTTGGTGTGTACCAAAAAAAAATTAATTTTTTCAATTAGGTATCTTGATTATTTTCAAGCAGTAAGTAGGATTTACGTCCCTGTTGAAATCTATAATCTATCAGAATGGGCAGTGATTAAACGAAATGATGAATCGAAAGTATAAGAATTAGTGTATACCTAGTATAAGTTTTAATTTATTGATTCATGCGCATTTATCTTCTATTTTAATGGTTGGAAACGCAATTTTATGATGTTACGCGTTGGTTTTTGTTCCTTCTAATTTTATAATTATTGCAACTACATTATAATATTGTTAGTTGATGTTAGAAATTTGTGTAATGTCTATGTGGGTATACAAACACCTGTGTTATAGAAATGTTCAACGCCTGCATTAAAAAAAAAATGAATAAATATTTAGTTGAAGCGTTTTATTAATAGAAGTATAGAATTTCTGATTTGCGTATCGTGCGCGGTGCACTTGTTTCGATTTTCAATGTGTCAGAACATTATTTCGTGTAGACACATTTGGACGCACGACAATTGGACGCACGACAATTGGACGCACGACAATTGAACGTGTACGACAATTGGACGCAACGAGTTTACGTCTTATGAAAAAAGTTCGGTTTGGGTAGTTTGGTTTGGTTTGGTCTTAAAGTTCGGTTTGGGTGGCTTGGGTGGGGTCAGGCAGAGGGTAGTGTAAAAACACAAAACGTACTTTGGTTTTAGCATACTTGGCTTTTTCACGAGGTTTTTCATAAGACGTAAAGTCCTTGCGTCCAGTTGTCGATGCGTCCAATTGTCGTACGCTTCCAATTGTCGTGCGTCCAAATGATCACGTCCAATTGACTGCGTCCAATTGACGTATAACCAAAATTATCAATGTCCTTGGAAAAAATTATAGGATAGATCGATAGATAAAAGTGTAGCAGTAGACAAAGGCAGATTCGGCTCTACGGTTTTTCTTTTCTATCTGCTGCACTTCCAAATTTATTTTTTTACTGGCAGTTAAGTATTAATTAGCAAATGTATAGGTAAAACTTTTTTGGTCTCGGTCTAAAAGTACTCAGTTTTGGAAACTGGAAAATTAAATAAAACTGACAATTGGAATTCGTTCACACAGACTCATTTTGAGGCAAACTCGTGGCCAGGATTTTATAACTCGGAAGTACCTATAATGACATCATTGCCTATTACAGACTACCAAGGGCGCCGACTTCGGGGGGCCCGAGGGGCTCCGGCCCCCTGAGCGCCAATATAGCGGGGCTGGGCCCCCCTGAGAAATCTCCAATTCGCCAAGTGCGAAAAAACCATTTTGCAATTGCTCCAAAATGAGCGGTAAATTTGTGAATGTTAACCGTGATTGGTGGGCCCAAATGTATAGTAGGTACCAAATGTATGAGATACATGTTAAACAAATGCCTTAACTTCGGTTTTATTTTTTAAATTCGTATTATTATTTTTCTTATTCTGGCCTCGACCCCCCTGAGAAAATCATAAAGTCGGCGCGCCTATGATTGAATAAAGGTGGTGGTATATTATACAATTACGTCAATGGTCGATGCAACCAAACCAACGCATCAATATTAAATTACTGAAGTAATAGTGTATTATTATATGAACGATTATGATAGCCATTGTTTACGATGATGAAGTTTGTGCCCACGAGCCGAAGGCGAGTGGCATAATTCATCAGAGCGAATAATAGTAGCCGAAAGATATCGAGGGGGGGGGGGTTCACTGCAGTGTTTCAATGTAAAGTATCTACGCCGCGAGCTTTCTCTCAAAACCCTGCCGAAACTGTGACAGATAGCAAAAAATGCACTAGGGTGGGGATCCACCGCACAATACCCACTTTAATACCTTCCTATACGTCTAAACTACTGCAGTCACAAGTAGGTATAGTGTTTGGAAGGTTTTGTTGAAAATTTAATTCTCTACAAATACTTTCTAATACATTTTTGCTATCTGTCACCGTTTAGGCAGGGTTTTCAGAAAAAGCGAGCTGCAGTGAACTATCGTGACGTCACGAAACGCACCGGCAGGCCCGATAGCTCTCGATGGCCTCGAACGAACGAGCACTAATTGACAGCTGTAACAATATGGCGGGCGATACACATCGAGCTATGGTCGGAATTCTTCGGGATCTTTCGAGATCTTAGATCATATAGATAAGCTGGATCGGTCACTTCAAATTCGTCACAATCTTATTGAACTTTAATACGCGATCAACGTGATTTAATTGCAGTGATTTATGAATATCCATAACTCACGGTAGTGAGTTATAGGTACCATTAATCACTGAAAAATGCTAATAATGACCCATATATGTAAATAGGTGTAGAAAAATATTATTAAACAAAAGAAAATAGTCAATGTCGACATCAATCGATTCGATATTTTTAGATTTCCGTTAGTGATAAGATAAAAGTTTCCAAGGTTGCTCCACTACCTACGGGCTACGTCTACAAAAGTGGAAAGTGCGTGGACTCGTGGAAAGCAGAACTAGAGAACGGAAACTTAACCTATAACATTTAATGATAACAAAATAAATTCGATAACAAGATGGCAGTTAAATACGAGTATGTAACATAGTGTAACCAATGCAACACGATAACAATAACAAAATGCATTTACAATTTAATTTTGTATACTTACTCGTCCCTTTCTTCATCAGACACCGACATTCTGAAAATGTTGCAAATGCTCCTTCCGCCTTTTTTCGATTACCTACGCCTTTTCTTGATGTTGTGTTTTATTCCTTCAAAATTCGAGGTTGATATACACTTTTTTTTATTAGTTCTTTTATTGATTGACTACTGACCTAATTGTAATGCTTTAATTGAACTTCCACTTGTACTTCAGAGAAATGTTCTTTGTTAACGTGTGTAAATAAATAGAAATATGTATTTTTCTTTCTTTGTTCGTCCTTCTTGTTTTTCTGTTTACCTTCAATTTCGATTTCTATTTGTTGTGTTGTGTTGTGTTGTGAACAAGAACCTGAACCTACGCCCAAAAACACTAAAAAGCACTAAATAGCTAAAGGATGTGTCAGGTGTCTTCTAATAATAAGGGTGGTCGTCGCTCGCGTAACGTATAAATCGACGTAACAATGAACGAAGGACTGAAGCAAAAGGATTCTCTTCTCTCCCTCTTGGTAGGGAACGATGAGAAACGGTAATAGAAAGCAGGAACAGTCAGGAGCAGTAGCGCCACACCACACAAACAAACACACACGAACCTTTGGAAAGCTTTCAGTTTCTCTGTTGAGGAGAGGAGTGTGTGAGCTTGGAATTGGAATGGCATGGGAATCTCAAGTATTTCGCGTGCGCCGAACTGTCCACCGACTATTTCGTGTCCTTGCGTGCTCTGTCTCCCTCCAACCACCATCGACATCACGGACGGAAACGTATCCCTCCCCCTTGTTCATCGCTCCTCGTTTTATATGTACTAATATAGCTAAAGATCGAAAGTAAAAGAAAACAAACGATATAGAACAAGGACATGAAGAATATGTGAGAAGGAAAAGGAACGGCCCGAACGGCCAGTAGAAGCGCGCCCTCTATGTTGAAACGCCTGTTCTTCGTACTAGCATATTCACAGTATACAGGGTGTTGCAGTAACAATCAAATAATCAATCATTTCACAGACAGAAAGCGAAATGATTAACTCCGACTGATAAATGCTTAATAATTTATGAAAATGTGAACAAGAATGAATACGACATAAGTTAATATGACGTATTACATAGAATATAGTAAGGTTAACAACCATGAATATAGAAAAGTACCTATACAATGGGGTTTGTGCATGAATTTTAAAATTGGAAAAAGTACCAAAAATCGTTAGTATAGAACTAATTATACGGCATGGTACTAACAATAATATTAAAAAAAATGTATTTGTTGTTAAAAATGATTCTTCAAAATCCACCCTAGATTTAAACTGTACTATGCCGCGGGAAATAAAGATGATTCATCGCTTTGTCGACCTATACCGATTCAATGCCAAATCGGGCCGAATGAACTAAGCGTCAGGCCCAAAGACTGTCTTCGGTCAGGCTAGAGCGTCAAAACATCAACAATATCGCGTAAAAGCGATGCCATTTTAAAAGATCTACCAGCGTCAGGCCCAAAGACTGTCTTCGGTCAGTCTAGAGCGTCAAAAAAACGATGCCATTTTAAAAGATCTACCAAACAAGTTCCAGATATCTGGGGGAAATTCTAATGCTATGAGTCATCGCATTATTTCACCAGATAATTCACCAAGACGTCAAATTTCAAACCTTAAAAAATGTTTTCTTCTCCCAAAAACCTTGTTTAAGAAAAAATTAAAAAAATTTACTGATGAATAATTCAAATCGTAGTTATCATTATCATATTACAGTTTCCTGTATCTCAACAATTTTATTTTTAAATATATAAGGAGCCAAGATGAAGCAAGGTATGTAATTAGACAAAATTGCGAATCATGAAAATGCCTCGACTTTGCTTACTCTTGCAAAGTGAATAACTCAGTGGTTCAACTGAAGAGACCATCCACAGACACTGTGTTTCGTCCTCTTGGGACTCATCAGTGCGGAGATAGCAGCCTCTATAAACTGCCAACCAGGGCAGTTTGTTACAGAGAAGGAACACCTGGCTACATCTTACGGCATATAAATGTATG
>JARJEB010031132.1:0-15025 GCA_030264535.1 Liometoxenus newtonarum
GTATGTAGGCAACAAATAGCCCACATTATAATCACTCGCGAATAATGAGCTTGACAAACGTCAATAATAAATCCATTATTCCTCTAGAGATTTACTTTACGCCAATCACAGCTCTTCCAATTATTCAATAATGAAATGTGACACACAGGCTGAACAAACTCAGCTTGCCTTGAACGCTTGAACTCATATATGACAGAAGCCGGTTGTCAAATATTGTCTGTCAAGCAAACGTCTACACACTGCAAGTTGATTTCCATGGTTGAATTTTTAAGTTTGAAAGCCATACTGCAATATAAAAATTAAATTTCGTCGTCGCGGATAAAGTATAGTATTCAATTTGCGCATATGCGTTATTATATGCTCGGGCGATTACTCCGCTCGGCTTCGCCTCGCTACGTAACCTTCGCCCTCGCGTATAATAGCCTGCATATGCATGCGCTTATTGAATAATCTACTATTATTTATTAACTTTGAAATTCAATTTAATATTACTTTAGTCCTTATGATATGGGTGCCAATTATTATGGCTATGCTGCTGATATAACATGCTCATTCCCCGAGAATGGTGTCTTCAGCTCCGATCAAAAAATGATTTACAATATTGTTTACGATGCTAATATGGCCGTATTCAAGGCATGTAAACCAGGAGTTGGTTGGGTCGACATGCATCATTTGGCCCTACGCAATATTCTAGAAGGACTTAAGGAAGGGGGCATTCTTCAAGGAGATGTCGACGAAATGGTCAAAGCAAATTTGGGTCCAATCTTCCAACCTCACGGTCTTGGCCATTTAATCGGTTTAGATGTTCACGATGTTGGCGGGTACTTGCCAAATCAACCATCGCGTCCACAAACTCGAGGTGTTGACAAATTGAGGACTGCTCGTATTCTTGAAAAGGGAATGTGTATTACCATCGAACCTGGATGTTATTTCATTGACCCCGTATGCAGTTATTGAATTTGATTTTCGATTGATTTATTACAAAAATTTACTTTTAGCTTTTGGATGAAGCATTGGCCAATCCTGGCATGTCGAAATTCATCGTTGAAAGCGAATTGAAGCGTTTCCGTGGTTTCGGAGGCGTTAGAATTGAGGATGATGTTTATATTACTGAGTCAGGATGCGTTAATATGACGAAGGTTCCAAGAACGTAAGTTATTGATAATTTCCCTCTTGATTATAACAAATAGATGTGTTTTTTTTATCTGTTCAAACATATATTGTTTGTTTTAGTGTTAAGGAAATTGAGGATTGGATTTCTGGCAAAGATGATGATTCCAAATACGATTAATTTCTATAAAACTTAAGACCATTCTTCAACTTTTAGTTTTCCATTTTATAGCTAGTTAGAAATGTATCGCATTTCAGCATATTTTACTTTTTATGTAATTTTCTGGTTTTAATTTTGGTGCATTTAGTACAGTTTAGGAAGTTCATTGTTATTTGTGCACCTCTTTAAGCTTCAGGTACCTCTACGCATGTCCGTGATGTCATCACGCTGGTCCCTTCATAGTCCCCATCCATTCGCATCATTCTTAGCACCTGGTGAGATTTTAACTGCAGGTGATGATGGGTATTTAAGATTAATTATTAATTCTATTTTCAACCTCATTTTCTACCCATACGTCTTGCAGAATGTTTTACTCGACTCCAAAGAGATGAAATTCTACCAGCATCTCAAACAAAAACAAAGCAGTGAGTAGTTTGAATACATGGCCGTTGCGGTACATTAACCATTTCTTAGCGATGGGCAACCTTAACGAACACCAGTAATAATTGTACTTTTGGCTCAACTTGGGACGCATGGCGAAATTGTATAATCTTTTTACATCTAATGCTCCCACATTGATATTTATTTTACGGTCCCCTGGAAATATGTAATTTTTGCGTCTTTAACTCAGCACGCGGAGCAATTTGAATTACGGTCCCGCGGGAATATAAAGTTTTAAGTCTTTTTAATTTTTATTCAATGCGCGGCGCCCTGAATTCCAGCTATGGTCGCCTGGAAAACCTGCGGTGCGGTGTACAAGTAGGGAGGAATTCGGTGTAGATCTTAAAAAGAATGTGTTTTTTTTTTTGTAAACAAATAGGAAGAGTACGGAAGAAGAGTGAGCAAAATTCCCGTTGATATTGCAATACCGGGCCGAGCCTGATGTGAGTGGAGCAAGCTCCTAACTCTCATCGGTTTCCAAAAATCAGTTTAATATTAGAGGTGTGCTTAGCGATTCGAAAAATCGATTTTGAATCGATTCGAAAAATCGATTTTGAATCGATTCGGACAAAATTTATTTATTTCGACCCCGTTTTCGTTGCACTTCGTTGTGGAGCTTACAAAATTGCAAGGATCAAAAGCACAACAAACCGATACGCATCCTCAAAAGCTAATCACAAAACGGCAAACAATGATCATTCTGATATGATCTTTGATGGCAAACCTCAAACTCGAAATGACGTATGACAGCGAAGAACCGTAACATACCGAAATATCCCGAAGCTGAATCAGGAGTAACAACTTAAGAAAAATAAGTCCCTAGAAAAACAGCAAATTCAAAATACAAAATCAAAAAGGTTGAAGCAAACTGAGTTGTAAGAACCTTTTAATGTCATTAATACCTATACAACTTTTTAAACTTCAACGATACGTATATTTGTTGAAAAGAGACCAAGCTTATAAATAGTTAAAACAATTACACCGTTACCAATTGAAACGTGTAGTCTCAGAAATTACTAGGGGCTAAAACCAAAATCACTAAACAACGAGTAAATTTAACCTTGCCAAGTTCCGAAGGTCAGGTCAAAACCAGAAATCAGAGATTATCATATCAGAGATTATCATAAATCGTAAACAACCTAAGCAAGGCAGTCGTTTAAAGAACAAGTACATAAATTGTTCTAAGGTGTATTTCTATGTAATATAAAAGCACTTCTCAACCATTCACAATGGCTGGACCACCTCATCATTTTATGCCAGGCTTAAATCAACCGCAAGGTATGCGAAGTCAGTTTGGAGGATCTATGCAGAATCAAATGGCAAACTCAATGCAAAATCCATTAACAAGTCAAATGCAAATGGCTAATCAGATGATGGGTCAAATTGGCAATCAAATGAATGCGCCCATGGGCAGCCAATTAAACAGTCAAATGAGCAATACCATGGGCGCACAAATCAACACAACAATAGCGAACCAAATGAACGGTATGAACACTGGTGGCAGTCAGATGATGGGTCAAATGAATCCACAATACGGTTTGAACAATTCTAATCAAATACAACAGATGCAACAGCAATCCATGGGTAACTACCGATCAGACTTTGAGATGACGTTGGAATGAATCTAAAAAACTTTCATTTCAGGAATGCAACATCACAATCCATTACAACAGCAGCAACAACAAACGCAAGTGCCGCCGCAGGTCATGCAACAAACAATTAATGTTGCCCCAGCACCCACTCCAACACCTCCAGCTCAACAACAACCTCAACAAACTAAAGAATTCAATACAGCATCATTGTGTCGAATTGGGCAAGAGACAGTGCAGGATATTGTTAGCAGGACGCAAGAAGTATTTCAAACATTGAAAGCAATACAACCGCCAAACGGCACGCCACAGGGATCGAATACAAGCAATGAGAAGAAGGTGAAAGTTCAGGAACAATTACGAACAATAAGGGTACTATTTAAGAGACTGAGACTTATCTACGAGAAATGCAACGAAAATTGCCAGATACAAGGAATCGAATATACTCATATAGAGAGTTTGATACCTTACAAAGATGAAATTGACCCGAAACACGACGAAAAGAAAAATTCCGAGGCCTATCGTTCCTCATGCGAGGAAATGAAAGAAATCATGGAGCAAGTCGTCTTGAAAAATAAACAATTGAAAGAAGTTATTGATATTTTAAGAAGAATTATTTGGGAAATTAATACTATGTTGACAATGAGGCGATCATAATAAATAAAATGTTTTCCTTGGAACTCTGAATTCTAACGTTTAAGAACAAGCAAATTATGAGTTCCAATTTGTATTTAATTACAATTTAATTATTAAGAATTATTCATTTAAATTGATAATAATGCTATTAATAACCAAGAACGCAATTCTTTTATTTCATGTGAATAACGTCGGAAAAATGTTTTGAGCTACAAGAATCACAAATGTCCTTCTCACTGCTAATTTCACATACTTTGCACGTAAACAGACTTTCAACCGTTGCTTGAATCTCATCCGCAAAGAATCTCTCAAATTCCTGTACCTCCTCATTTAAGACTTCTTCGACCAATTCGTCTTGAATTGCTTTGAGAACATTGAAAACTTCATCTGGTTTTATTAGATCGAATTCGTGAATTTCGCTTTGTAATGTATCGGCTAGTTCATGATAACCTTGTTTTATATCACCAGCTGTTATTTTTCTATGAGAATCTAATGACCTTCTCCTCATGTCTTTAAGGCGACTATTAAATTGCTAAAATTCACATTAACATAAGTACTATTTCGAAGTATAATTAAAAAACACACCTTTCGTAATTCTTCTTTTAGATCGCTAAGTGTGGAACCTCTACGGGTCACAACGCTTTTGGCCTTTTGATAAGATGATTCCGCTTTAGCCATTTTGTCACCGAGTTTGTCACTAACTTATTCTAACCGTTACCGTTTTGATTTCGTTTCAAGTGTTAACCAAGGTGTTTAGACGAGCTTTAAAGGAAATAAATGGAGCACGAGCGCATGTGTGAACGAACAACATGTTCTCTCTTTTAATACGAGGATTTTTAATTGGATTCATATTCGAACATAACAAAACATCCCAAACAAAAAAAAACACTAGTTGCAAAATTTTATTATACATCGATTCTTGTTATAACTTTTATGTTGAAAATGAATCCTATTCTCAATGAAACTCCAAAAAATAACAAAACTATAGAAATGGAACGAATAATAATGTATAGATAGATAAGTATTACCTTTCAATCGAAGTTTCTTACGGGAACTTTGAGGGCATACGAGTGTTTAGCTCTGATCCATTAAGTAATCGTGATGAGAACCATTCGAATCTTTCTGAATTGATTCAAAGATTGGTTGAAGATCGGGGGATGTTTTAATTTGCGAGACAAACTCGTGTAGATGAGGATTCTTATCTGAAAGTAATGTAAACCAATCACACATTAAACAAATCACCGAACCATAAGGTAAATTATAACATACCAGCATCGGGAATAGTTAACAAGGCAGCAACCGCTCGCATTGCCGAACGTTTCAATTCATCCTGTTTCTCGTACTCTTGTTTCACTGAGTTCGCCTTCACCTTCATTGTGCATGTTACCCGTAAAGGTTCGACCAGTCCATCTAATCGTTGAAGCACAGCACCTGGACAAATCTGGGCTAATCTAGCTGCCATCAAATAAGTTAACATTTTAATATCGTAATGATCTTTCAAACCGCTCTCTACTTGATTGAGAAATTCAAATATATCGATTCTATCCACGCAAGAATCTAATAATGTGTACATGCATTCGAATGCTGCTTTACGTATATCTAAGCCATCGTCCACAACATGTTTGAATGGACCCATTTCTACTTCTCGAATCAAATCTTTCTGTAAATCAATAGAATATTTATATCCACCTAATTGAACTCATGTTTTGAAGAATTATCTAAGAGTATTTACCTTGACTTTTGTTTCGCTATACAATTGAGGTAAAATAGAATCCAGCAAATCCCTAATTAACGACGATTTATTATGCGCTGCCGAATTGAATGCAATCAAAGCAACACGGCGAACATTCACATCAGGATCCTGCAGCGTATTTAAAAATTGGCCTATACACTGACGCAACAACGGATCGATTGTTTGTGGTTGATCAGAAATCGTGAATTTCACAGCAGTTACAACGGTCGTACGCATCAACGGCGATTGCGAATTCAAACTATCTTGCAACTTAATCAGTAAGTTTGCCGGATCAATGAGTGTAAGCTTGCCCAAACATTCAGCAACCACATTCCTTGTGCCCTCTTCGTTACATTCGCAATGTTTGAATAATTGCTTCCAAATTGCTGGGACGTACGGTAATAATTGTTGTATTCCGTCAGGAGAAGCAGACAGGCAAGTTATTATCTAAAGAAAACAAAAAGAATGCAATTAAGCGTAATTTTTCGAAATTCGAATAGAAATAAAAGCAAAATGTACCTCCTTCAATGAATGCAATAGTAAATATTGCCTTTTAGGCTGATTTTCAATTTCTTTTAAGATAATTGGAAGATATTGCCTTAAATTACCAATAGCAATACTTCCTAACGCATAACTTGCCGCTGATTTAATCTCTTCCGAAACATGGGAGAATGATTCGATAATATCAGATTCTATGCTTCCCGCTGACGTTAAATCACTGGAACACATAATTCAACTGTTCACGTCTGTCTTGAGCCTACAAAATACAATTGTACTTACATATTCCGACCAATTTCGCCAATAATTAAAAGACCGAATATATGGTGACTATCGTTGTTTGAATTCTTAATATCGTAGACGAATTTTTGAATAACTGGCAGTGCCTTATTCGAACAGACAGTCGTTACTGCAGCAACACACTTCGCTAGTGAATAGTATGCCTGTTTGTGAATAATTTGATTGCCGCTCACAAGCACCGGTTGCAACAACAGGTGCAACAACTCGTCATAACCACAACCAGGTATTTTGCATTTTACCAATGCTTGAAAGAAGTCCAGCATTGAAGCTAATGCAGCACCTAAATAAGAAGAAATCGAATATTATATCTCTTCACACAGTTAAACTACTTGTTCTTCTTGATGAAAATTACCTTGAAGTAGCGGTGATCGAACTAAATTCATCACGTCAGGAAGTATCGTCTTGGAGATATTATGTAACGCTTTAGGATAATACTCAGCAATCGACTTTAAGATGACTAATGTCCACTGAGCAATATGTAAATCAGATTCGTCTAACAATGATGGCAATTCGATGGTCACATTTTGCAATAAGTCAGGGTTGAACGTTTGGTTGTAGTTTTTGATTAAACAATCGAGTAGTGACAACGTGCTAAGTTTTAATGCCCTTTGATTTTTACGCAAAAATGAGCCTAGGATTGGTATAGCCTCGTTCTGGAACCGATATAAAAGACAAGTTAGGCAAACAACAAGTATAGGGTTCTGTCAATAAAAAAAGTGCACATGCAGATGGCTTCAACGATTTTGTAAATATACTTGGAATGTAAAGTCGATTTATAAAAGAAATAAAAACTTTAAACTTTTTCACACACATTTTTCACTATTCATTTTTGTACTTACAATTATAGGCAAACTAATGCCCAAAGGTGAGCCAGCAATGTTAGTCAACGCCTTAACAGTGGTAAGTCTTGTAATCTCATTTCGAAGTCTGTCGAGGAACAATGGAAGACATGTAGCAAGTTCTTTCCTTAGATAATCACCCAAATTACAAATAATTTGCCCCATCGTAGAAATCGCCCGTTCTTTGACTTCCTGATCAATATCAGATGCCTTCAAACGAACCAATGTGCAATTGTAAATTTCATTCGTAAATGGAGTGAAATCAAAGCTGCACGGCGCATTCAATGGCCGAATAACCTTCACCATTTCTTGTAAGACATTCAATGCTTCAGCAGTGATTTTGTAGAAATTATCGCCGACAGCATTGATTACGGGTGGTAACAAAACAGCGATATACGGATGGAATACTTGCGGTTGGTGGGTTGTCAGCAAACAGTAAATAAATGATAAGGCATCAATTTTCATATTGCTGCTCGAATTTTTTTCGCCTAGCGAATATTGAATACCAGGAATTAGATCACCGATGTGCATTGTTAACGCTCCAGGCAATACGCTGCAAAGTTCTTTTAGCAATGAGAAACAATCTTGACGAGTTTTTATGCTTTTCTCGCGCATTTGAACGCTGACCGCTTTAACAATCGCAGGTACTTGTTGTTGCAACAAGTAGACGGGAGTTTCTTCTTCCATTGAATCAGGATCGATGCTTACACTGACCGACGTTTTTGTTTGCTTTAACAAGGCGATATACGCATGGAAAATATCGGATTTAACATTTTCCTCGCGTTCTTTGAATCGTGCTATCAAAGCAGGGGAGAGCATTTTGTAGAATTCAGCGAGCAGCTCATGACGCGAAGAAATGACTGATTCCAAACTTTTGGCAGCTGAACGACGAACTTTCCAAGACATATCGTCATCATCGCTGTACTCGTCGTTTTCATCCTCGTCCTCGTCGTCATCACCTTCAATTATATCCATAATACCATCGTTTTCGTAATCTTCATCGTAATTGTAATTTGGATCGTGGGTTATGTACTTGAGGCAAAGTTCCGTTATCTAAACGATGAAAGAATCACATTTAACGCAACGTTCGTTAACAAAATGAGAAATAATAAGAGTTACCATTGAAATGTGACGTGTAATTTCCTTAGGGCATCGATTAACGAAAGACTCAAATGCTTGCAAACAAAATTCCCTTAATTCGTCGTCATCGGTTTGAATGTATTGCTGAATATGGGGGATAAATGTTTCGATGTGTTCGCCAAAACGATGACCGGATTGACGGCAAACAGCTGCCACGCAATGAATATACGTTCGCGTTTGCATGCTGTTATTATTTGGATTGCAAAGTCCCAGTTTGAGATGATCAATCAATTTCGCATATAATGTCGAGTTGCAAGACAGCACCAAGTTGCTGAGTGCTGCAATCGAACGCTTTCTAACTGCTTGTCTGGGTGATTCAAGTTGTGGGAACAATGCTGTTAGTATAGAACCGTGAAACGATGATAAAACATTGCCGAAACGTGCCAACAAATCAGCAACGATGTCTAACGCTTCTAATTGTACTGAAACATCTTCTTGCTGCAAAGATAATGCTAATTAGATTTGTGATTTTTAATGTTTTACCTTACAGGAAGCGGTTCATTACTCTTTCAATTGCAGTCGTTAATCTTGATGTTATATGTTTACAGATGTTCCCCGACAAACCACCGGGTGCCTGAGGCAATTCCGAAATCACAGTCTTCAAACCAATGCTAGATATATCACGCAATTGTTCCTTTTCTGATACCATATTAATACATAGTGACTCGACGATTGTTTCTACTTGAAATTCTTTCACTTTGTTTACCAAGGGACCCAAACTTTAATGGAAACAATACAACATTTACTGATTTACACAAACAATGCAAATCTTATGAATGGTTTCCTTACCATTTGACTGCCAAGTTTTGAACCTCGCCATTCTTATCCTCTAACAACTTGAGTAACATTTTGACCACTTTCCGTTCAGAATCATCATCCAGTTTAATATTATCACTTTGCAATTCAGTCATCAGATCATTAGTGGCCATAAAACGAAAGTCCTTATCAGAAGATTGCATCTAAAACAATTACAACAAGCAATTAGCAATGTAGTGTTGCAGTCTCGATTTCAGCATTACCTTCTCAAGAAGATTCGCAATGTGGTAAGAGACGCTGGCCATGATTGGACGATGAACGTGCAAATCTAAACTAAATTAAAAACACACTGCAATTGATCGCAATTATGATGATTGTTCATATGTTGTTGTCAATTTTATGCATAGTAACACTACACAAGCGACAGTCGAATAAGTTCATCTAACCAAACTTGGACGCTGTGGCGTGAAGTCTGTGAAGTGTGAAGTGAAGTCGAGTGAACGCACTGATCGGCTCGGAACCGATTTGCGTCGTCGATTTGTACACTCTCTTTGTATACCTTCTATGTATTTTTATTATTAATCGAATTCAACGTGAACGAAAAATTAATTACGAGAGAAACTTGTCACATTTGCAACACAATGCCTTTTTTTCTGAACGAGATGATCGGCGGATCATCGGATGCACCGCACCGGATCCGGATGACACACTAGCGAGGACCGATGACATGAAAAACAAGGTCATTTATAGGCAATTCATTTTACAGGCCTGCTTTGCAGTGTTAAATTGCCTACATTGCGGCATTGTCATGGGCAAAACCTCGAGAAAACAAAGGGGAAATCGAGAATCGAGATGTTTATCAACTTGGTTGACATGCGTGTGGGCAACAACCCCAACATATGTATGGGCCGCTCGAGGGGAAGTCAATTCTTCTGTGAATTCATGTGAATTCAGTGAACATTTATTTGAATGAACATTTTTGTTTGTGAATACAATGTGGATTCACAAAAACATCTGAATTCATGTGAAAAAAAGGGAATTCATGTGAAAAAAATGTGAATTTATGTGAAGAAAATGTGAATTCATGTGAATTCAAACGTGTTCTCCTTGTCGAGTAAGGTCGAAACTAACCGAGACACATTAAACGTATGCGCAATGTTTGTGAATTCACTTTGTGAATTCTTTCTAAAATCTTGTGAATTCTATTAAAGAATTGACATTTGTGTATCATTTGTACGCTCTGTATAAGAGGTGTTAACCCCTTTGTGAACAACTAGTTACAAAATTGTACACTTAGTGTGAATTCACTGGTAATTCTTCTGTGAATTCATGTGAATTCAGTGAACTTTTGAATGAATATTTAAATTGTGAATTCAACGTGAATTCGCAAAAAAATGTGAATTTATGTGAAAAAAATGTGAATTCATGTGAATTCAAACGTGTTCTCCTTGTCGAGTAAGGTCGAGACTAACCGAGACACATTAAACGCATGCGCAATGTTGTGAACTTTGTGAATTCACTTTGTGAATTCTTTCTAAAATATTGTGAATTCTTTTAAAGAATTCACATTTGTGAAACATTTGTACGCTATTTATAAGAGTTGTTTACCCCTCGGGGCCAGCGTGCCGGAGAATGAAATATTTCTGTTTCACTGGCATTGCCAGTGACTGGCATAACATGCTTGCCAGTCACTGGCAAGGTGGTGTTTACACTTTGCAAGTCACTACTTGCCAGTCACTGGCAAGCTCTACTGGCACGCTGACTGGCAACGTATAAACCTTACATAATTGCACCCATTAATTTACAACCTATAATTTAGATAAATTACTGATGAGCTTGTTACTTTCAGTGCTGATGGTGAATATGTCGTCACTACAATGACAAAGGCAGTTCTGCGACACACCGGCAAAGTGTTATGGACACCACCTGCCATTTTTAAATCTTCCTGTGAAATCGACGTGCGTTATTTCCCGTTCGACCAACAAACTTGTTTCATGAAGTTTGGATCATGGACATATGATGGCAATCAGGTACCTAACCCTAACCTAATTTTTCAACTTTTAATCGATTTTACATAAAACGTTTGAAAAAACGAGGAATTGGGACACCCCAAATAGGTAATGCTTGCGAACTCCAGTAATACGTATTTAATGTAAACTGAAAAGTTGCGACCGGTTTCGAAACAGTAAAGATCATCTTCAGGCAAGGGTACGCCACTGGAAACAATAGTAAATGTACATATCAAATCTGAAACTACACAATTGTTTCAGAACCAATACTTAAGTATGGTTCTGAAACAATTGAATAGTTTTAGATTTGATATGTACATTTACTATTGTTTCCAGTGGCGTACCCTTGCCTGAAGATGATCTTTACTGATCGAAACCGGTCGCAACTTTTCCGTTTACATTAAATACCTATTACTGGAGTTCGCAAGCATTATTTGGGCTGTCCTAATTTCTCGTTGATTGAAATTTAATTTCCTCCACTTAACTGGTCCTAACACTCAATAATACGTTTGATTTCGTAGATTGATTTGAAGCATATAAATCAGAAAGTAGGTGAAGACAAGGTTGAAGTAGGCATCGATTTGCGCGAATACTATCCTAGCGTAGAATGGGACATCTTGGGGGTCCCAGCTGAACGCCACGAAAAGTACTATCCGTGTTGCGCCGAACCCTATCCGGACATCTTCTTCAACATCACCCTGCGTCGAAAAACACTCTTCTATACAGTGAACTTGATTGTTCCATGTGTGGGTATCTCATACCTCTCCGTGCTGGTCTTTTACTTGCCTGCTGATTCCGGTGAGAAGATCGCTCTCTGCATTAACATCCTCTTGTCGCAGACCATGTTCTTTCTGCTCATATCCGAAATTATACCGTCGACCTCACTGGCCCTACCCTTACTGGGCAAATACATATTGTTCACGATGGTGCTGGTTGGCTTTTCGGTCGTTATCACTATCATTATACTGAACGTGCACTATCGCAAACCGTCAACGCATAAAATGGCACCGTGGGTGCGATCGTTCTTCATCAAGAGCGTGCCCAAATTGCTGTTGATGCGTGTGCCGAAAGATTTGTTGACCGAATTAGCTGCCAATAAAATTAACACGTCGGGAAGGTTCATGATGGCGAAACGGGAATTGGAGAATATGCCATCCACTGCCTCCTCGTCCAGTTCCAGTTCGAGTTCGTCGAGGAACCGACCGGGTTGTAACGGATTACATTCCACAACAGCCACCAACAGGTAAGCGTAATCATATATAACAATAACACTGAACGTTTATATCTATAACGCAACACTTCAGTTCATCTCCTTTCCCGTTATATGTTCTATGGTTTTTACTGGCAACTGATGTTTGGGTTGCATACGTTCAAATTGTTCGACGTGTGATTTGCATTTGACGTTTTACCGTTCGCAACTTTTTGCAAACGCAACTCGTTACGAAATCTACTATAATAACATTGTTGGACTTTTTAGGCTTCGATACTTGGCTGGAGGCCTCGGTGGTCGTTTGGGATACAATGGGCTACCATCAGTGTTCTCAGGATTGGACGACAGTGATACCGGGGCACGGAAAAAGTATCCATTCGAATTGGAGAAGGCGATACACAACGTCATGTTTATTCAGCATCATATTCAACGACAAGATCAATTCAACGCAGTAAGTTTCTTGTTTTATTACATAACCTCAATTCTGTGCTTTCATTTCTGCATTGAAACATGTACAGACTGTTAGGCCAGGCCAGTATATATTTCAATGCATTTCTGTGTCCCCCCCTTTTCGTCCATGTCATCTGTATTCTCTATGTGTAGTGTATCAATGTTTTCGCTTGTACTTCTTATCTTATTGTCTATCTATCTATACAGGTGCGTATTCCAGCCTCTTCACTTGACTTGACTTGATCTGTTATTGATCCATGATTGATGGTAACAGAATAAAAAATCAATATGTGTGCTTTGTTTCTGTTTCAAAAACAAAAGGAAGATCAAGACTGGGGTTTCGTAGCAATGGTATTGGATCGATTGTTCTTGTGGATGTTTATTATAGCCTCATTAGTGGGCACGTTTGCCATTTTGGGCGAGGCGCCTTCCCTGTACGATGACACCAAACCCATTGACACCGAATTATCGTCAGTCGCCCAACAACAATTCTTGCCCGAATTCGAATTCTGATTTATCATCATTTATCTTTTCATTTTACGATTAATTTCATCAAAAATCATTCATAAAATCACCATTATCACATCAAATCTAACAAAATTGGCACTTAATCAAATTAAAAAGGGAACTAAATTGGTTTAAAGAGTAAAACGAAGCAAATTGATGAGCTTTTGTTCAGAACCAAATAAAAAAAATTGTTTTTGTATCACAATCGAGTGCAAACCATATAAAATGTCATCAACAAAACTCGAAAATGTCGTTCGTAGTAAGTAAAAATCATCCAATGCACTATTTATTATGAATATGCATGTTGTATTTTTGAAAATTGTATCTTTTTTTGTGCATTTTGAACCTGAAAAGTCCAAATTTTGCTTACAAACTAACAAAAGAGTAAAAACACAGCAAAAGGAGCGCTTTTTTGAAACTACCAGAACACGAACAAAGCTTTTTTTTGTAGTTTCACGTTTCACAACCCCTGTTTAAATAATAAATCACAAAACAAACAAATTAACTGAAACTTAAAGAAAATAAAAAGTAATGAAAATCACAACAGCATCCTCACCATCATCACAAAATCACTCAGATTTTTGTTTTTACTTTAGAATATTTGAACTTTTAAAAAGGCAAAGTCTGTTTTATAAAATTTACATTACCAAAAGCTAATCGATATTTTTGGTAAGATAAAGAAGTAAATCCGACTATGTCAAAAAATATTAATCACCAAAATGTTTCAGTTTAATTAAGTACTTAATTTAAGAACGTACTGAGTATAAGCACCGATGTCCAGACAGATAAGAAATATATGATACGGTAACGGTGCACGATGTGGAATGTTTTAAAATTGTATTGGCTTTTCTCACTTTTAAGCTAATTAGCAATTGTTATTCCTGTGGAATGCAATTATTTTCAAAATATTTAATAAAATAATAATTAAGTTATTTAATTTAATTTATAGGAAGATCAAGACTGGGGTTTTGTCGCAATGGTCTTGGATCGTTTGTTCTTGTGGATGTTCATGATCGCTTCGTTGGCCGGCACATTTGCGATATTGTGCGAAGCGCCAGCACTCTACGACGACACGAAGCCAATCGACATGGAATTGTCTTCCGTCGCTCAACAACAATTCCTGCCGGATTTTTAACAGAAAACTAAACACACTTAAACAACAACAGAACAATTGATCATAATTTTATACGAAAAAACAAACAAACAAACAAAATTTGATTGAAAGTGTGAAATTTAAAGGCAATGAAAATGTAGGTAATCGTGCGATTAGAGCTACAAAAAATCAATTATCAACATATACAGACAGTGCCCCCTTAACCACAGGGCTAAATGGGCTATAGCCCCGGGGCGCCAGGCTTTTGGGGCGGCGATTTTACTTGTGCACTATTTTTTTTTTCGATAGATGGGAGAATCCTGCATAGGATAACTACTGACTCCCGTCAGTAGCCAATGTCAGACTCTTACTGACTAAACTCCCACATAAATACCTATCTTCCGAAAAAATATCCATGGATAGGAACCTGCCTGGAGACGCCTCTGCCATAGAAAGGGGAGGACCTAGAATGCAAAAAGCAAGCAACCGGTAGAACTTGTGCACTTTATTTTATCATATGTTCCACTTATTCTTAATTTCTTTACATACTCTTTG